>DWQK01003334.1:0-11686 GCA_018231225.1 Noctuana stator | reverse complement strand
TAAATTGACAATTGACAGTAATATAATACTTATTATAGTTTTATATAAATTAGTAATTTGTGAATTAATTAATACTATATGTTGCGAAATTGCAACGGTAACATTCTTCAATCGATAAATACATTAGCACATCAGTAAATGATAGATAATTGAATGTGTTAACGGCTCTTGGTACCTAATTCCTTTGTTTGTTCAAAAGGTAGATCAGTTTTATAATAAAGTCAAAGTCAAAAATATTTATTCATCGTAAGGTAACATGTATAAATCATGTAATAATGATACATATATCTATATACTATATATAGTATATAGTGTATACGTGAACGTCAAATAATACAATACATCGCTTTAGGCGCCCTTTCGGCTAATGTAGGCCGGGAGTAAAAAAAACTCTCATAATAAATAGTAAAAAATAATAACATTAATATGTTTGTGTATATATACCAAAATATTTTGCAAGTAAACACTACATTCTCAGTTAAACAAAGCAGTTGCCATAGGGCTGTTGATTGATATGACAGTACAATAAGAAATGTGTGAGAATATAGCGCCTTAGAATATAAATTGAGCATTGTTCTCATACATAATGTTGTTGAACCATGAGTTAGAAGCATTTTTGCTTCACTCACCTTTTGTTATATATTATGTAGTTTAATGTAATATCGAAGGAGTGATAATTCTTTCGTACAGCCATGCAGGTCCATTGGAAAATTGTAATGTGTTACTGACAATACTTTAACTAGTATTTTCCCAGCAGTGCATAATGTTGATTGTTACTACACAGAGAGTGTAGACTTTTTTAAAATAAAATATTAACATACTTAAAGACGCTTGTTTAAAGATAAATTTGACATTTTTATTCATAATGCATTAGTTTTATCATGGTGACTCAATACGCTAATCAATGAGTCATATGTATACAATTTCAATACTACAGGACTATATATCTAGACATATATAAATATAGTAGTATGTTTATTTAAACAACATTAAATAAAATAAAGAGAAATTTATTAATTTAACTAGGTAGCCACAGTGGCTGCGTGAGGCGGTGGGGGGGGGAACACCCTGTGTGCCAACATCAATGGGGTGGCACTTTATCTGCTTTTACCTACAACAGCCACTAAAATTTACTGTAAACTCAAATAACTGCATTATCAAGTAATATATAGTAATAGTTAATATACTAATTTATTAAGAGTTTACTTCAAACATTTCAAAAAGGCCTGGTTTTGTGTGATTTTTGTTTATTTCTTGACATTTTAATTATTTACTAGCTGTGCCACGCGGCTTCACACCGTTGATAATAGTAACCGTAATGCTTGTTAGCCTATAACATTCCTCATGAATGTAGCTATCATATACAAAAAGAATTTTTCAAATCCAACTTGTAGTTCCAGAGATTAGAGCGTTCAAACAAACCAACAAACAAACTCTTCAGCTTTATACCTATATTAGTATAGATTACCTGCAATTTGATCAGCATGTCACTTTAAGACAACAATAGCTGCAGTGTCTGAATATGTAAGTGAATGTGACCGTCAATGAGCAAGCGAGGCGAGCAAGGGCAGAGTTAGGGTGAGAGCAAATGAAAATCACCATGCTATGAATATGTGAGAGTACTTGTGTACATACAAGGGCTCTTGACTGATTATGGTAGCTTCGCTTGTATTGTACTGACATTCCGTCAATTTATTTTACTTAGTCTATGGGTGAAGGTATGTTGGAATCCATCAGTACACAATCAGTAAATACCACTGTGTTTGGTAAATAGGTAGGCCAAAGTATTCTTCATTTATTAGACGTATTTGACATTATTTACCATATATGAATTGCTTCTTCACTTCAACATATCTGATGGCAAGGAACTAGACCGGCTCCCTGCCAGCACCGGCTTCCGCAGTAGCCACGGACCTCCTCAAAGTATTCTCTGTACCACAGTATCACAGAATGACTAGCCTTCACCGATGGCCTCCAGTATACTAATGGCTTTTTGATAAAAATAATTACCTGTAACTATGCTTATTGCTTATGTTCTTATTAATTTGGTTTAGTAACAGATATTTAATTACTTTTGGCCACAATCTGTTCATTATATTATTATATACATTTGGAAGTACCTCAGGATTGTAGTTCTTGAGACTTTAATACCTATTGATTGTTGTAGGAAGTTCTTATTACTCACATAAAAACATATTTAGTATACATAAATGAAACTTTTTCGAGGTGTGAGCATCCTTTATCGACGGTATCGAGTTATTATCGCTAGATATGGAGAGATATACGTAATCTATGCCTTTTAAATCACGCGGAAGGCCACGACAGGTATCTTGCCCAAACTCACCTGGCACTTGGAGCCGATCAAGTTAAACACCTGGTCATTTTCATCCGTGGACAACAGGATGCTCGGTCTATTTTCCCCTCTCGGCATTCTGATCGCCGACACAGAAAAACACTCGTAAAATCACTTCAAACAGGCACGGATAAATTTATCACTCATAACAACTTTCCAACATTTTAATGTACAACTACGTAAGTCGTGGGATCTTTTGTTTATGAGTAACGATAATACAAGCATTTCTCTCTAAACAAAAACATTTATAACAATGTTGGAAGTAAATTATTTTGTAAAATCACAATTAACTTTCTCTACGTCCCGTACGCGAAACATCACTCATCAAACTGGTGTTGCAAGACTTGTTTGCAAGCGAGTTGGCGAATGATTGTCAGATTGATTGACTTTTCCCGTCAATGTATGTCGTCAAATTTATACTTTTAAATAATAAGCGTTAATTATATAAAATAGTTTATCAATTAGTATATTTTGTAAATTTTAACCCAAGATAAATAACATAAAATAAACGGTAAAGAAAAAGTTATGAGGTAACTATGTAACACCATAAATAGCAACACTAATCATTTTAATGTTAGACTGCAGCTGTCAGCTTAAGCCATAGATACCTATCTACCTACCTACAACACCTGTAGCCTGTCAGTATTTGACAGTTGTCAACTTCAAAAGTTCAGACGCATGAATGCTGTAAGCGCCTTCTGGAACGCATCGTGTTATAGCATCAATACTGAGTACTTTTGTATATATAAAAAAGCATTAAAGATTATAAGTATAAAGATAGGATTATATAGACGTAGATAATGCACTAACGCCATCTGTTGGTGCATGACATGAGTGAACGAAGTCGCTAAGTATAAAAATTCTGTAATCGTCTTCGGTTGAACCCTCGTATAATTGGAATCGAACTTCACAGGTGAGTTCGTTTAATTTTCAATTATACTGGAACTGGAGCTTTTGCTTGTTGCTTATTATTTATTTATAGTGTATTACATAAAATTATGCTTAAGGTGTCGAGTGTCGATATGTGGTGTAAAGGTAGCGTATAATAAAATACCAACAAATTGTTTTTATATTTTTATTGACAGTTTCTTGTTTCTTGTACAATCACATACAAAATTCATAACACCTGCATACACATGAAAAATTGTTATAGATACAACACGACTACAAGTAGCAAGTACTTTCCGGTAATTAAAGAAGGTACGAACGTTAATTATCTAGATGACAGAATAGGACATTTACAAGGATTGTTATGCTAAAAACCAAACATTATATCACACATTGCTTTAAAATTCAGTAATTTAAAAATTAACAACATAACATGCGCTAAGAATTAATTGACCTATAGTCGACGAGTGAAAACATAAAATTAATTACTATTAAACATGTTTTGTTCTGGCATACATTACAATTTAGTTTATATGACGCGTGTCTTGGAAAACAATTTGTATAAATAAAATCACTATTTATTAAATTTACAACTCACTTGAATAGCATTGAATTGAATATAATTTAATAGAAATTTGCGCATTAGACACATACCTACTTAAGTGAGTAAATAAAATAGCCTATAGATAGATTCCTGAGTATAGATAATATATGTACACAAACATTAAACGTCTCACACGCCATTAGTTAATACAATCACGTTATAAATGTACAAAAAGAATGCAAATAACTCCCTCCCTATTTTGGTAACATGATATTGTTATTTTCCGTACATCAATAAATTACATCTATTTAGCTACCACTATTATAATGAAGGAGAAGAAAAAGTTGATAATAATTTAACAACTATTTTCTGAAAATAAGATAACTTAGGAGTCAGAATTTTGAACAAACATAGAACGCTTCTAATTCTAAATGAAATATATTTTGACATAATATGGAACCAACTTGGGACTATAACCCTTTGATATAAAAAAAATCAACCAAATCGGTCTATATTATATTAGTGAATATATATACAACAAAATAAAATGATCCCGACGAATTGAGAACCGCCTCCTTATTTTAAAGTATTTTTAAAATTATAGCTTTATACAGTTTCATTTAGTGTTGCCTAATGCAATAATGACATTTGTAGCATGTGATTTAGGGTTGTGTGAATGTGATTTGATGCGTAATTAATAATGCATTTAGGGTTGTCGTAAATAAAATAGTTTAAGCACTTCTTATGCTTTATTAGCTGCAGGAGTAAAGCTTTCCTTCTTACTTATGGTTTAATTTTTGTTTTAACTCAAGCACCAAATGTAGTGAAAGTATGAACACAAATTGTTTCTTCTACTTTACATTTTTAAAGACAAAAAATGTAAAAGAAAATTACTATCATAAAAAAAGGTTTATTCATTATATGAGAAGAACAGATCCGTAGCGAGAATATTATAGAAAGATTCAATACTCACAATGTTACATTAGAGAACCCCTGCAGGTGGTCACAATTCGATGTTCTCAAAGAATAATATATAACAAGGCAACACCATCGTTGAATACATATTATTATATTAAATACGTACGAGGCGTGAATATCTTGATAACTCGACATGCATGAAATTTTTTAATTCTACATTTGGCTTTAGAATTTCTATATTTAGAGGGTTAATAAAGGAAAATTCTAACTAAATAAAGGATAGAAGAATAAAGGAAAATTCTAATAATATTGCAATAAAAAATTATTTAAAAACAAAATTTTAAAATGGCTGCCCTAAAAATGTCCATTTTCGACTTGTCAACTTGTTCACGCCTGGTATCCAAATACAGTAAGTCATTAGAATTATTATAATTTATAAAAGATTGAGAAAACAATGACTACATCTCTAGCAAAGATTAGAAATTACGAGTAGCTACATTTTCACCACTACGTATAAAGCATTCCTGTGTCCCCTTCATATTGTGCTCTAGTGTATTATACAAAAAGTGAAAATTAACCGTTTTAATCTCTTAATAACGCTAAGCTAACTGGCTAGTTGGTGTTCTCTCTTCTCCGCAGCAATGTACAATCGGTTTTCGTTTATTTTATAAAATATTAATATTATTGTGCAGGTCCTTACCAGTATAATTAATTTAATTTGCGCTCTTTACATCACAAAATCAATATACATTGTGCAACAAAAAATTAAATTCATTAATACAACTTTTGCAGCATTACAAGCAGTTAGGAAATTATCTTGTAACTAGACAGAAATTGAAATCACACAACTAAATATACTAACATTTATATTCAGTATAATGTAAATAAGGAATAATTTAATCTGTGCATAGGTCTCATCTGATAAAAAAGAAGGAAACCAGTCATTAAAATACTATTGAAGTATCCTTGAAAGCATAGAATTTAGAGTCTGTTGCATATTTGAGTCAGCTTACAGCGAGCTTTTGAATTTGAATTTCATATAGGATTATTAACTTATATTATGGTAATACCTACCATAATATGAGTAGAACATAATCAATATTATCGTAATTGTAGCGATAATGAAAATTGATAATAATTATTAAATTAACTATACAACAATTAAAAAACAGCAACTGAAAATATATATAATAAAATATTTGTGTAAAATGATCTCACTCATCAAATCATACGTAAATAAAATTGTACTAATTCCCTTCTCGCTTTCGGACTATTAATTTTATCACATGAAAATCAACATCACATGATCTGTCATATCACCATGTAGATACCTTTAACGTCTTACAAACTGAAATATTCATTCATATAATAATGGGGTATTTGACACTACTCATAATTAATTCTAAAATATTATTTATATAATAGTGAACAATAAGAATGTCTAAAACTTTCATTTGATTCACATCAGTAGGTAGTATAAAACAAAGTCGCTTTCTCTGTCCCTACATCCCTATGTATGCTTAAATCTTTAAAACTACGCAACGGATTTTTATGCGGTTTTTTTTAATAGATACAGTGATTGAAAAGGAAGGTTTATATGTATGTATAAACTTTCAGTTTTTCTGTAGTGTATTCAGTATCAGCATTGCACCTGTGCGAAGCCGGAAAGGGTTGCTAGTTGTTAAATAAATTGTATTTTTTTTTGCTTGTCAAATACCCCAATGCTACGGAACTGAGAGAGACAAAAGATGACAAATGCCTTTCAGTGGGGACATTTTAAACATGACATTAATTTGTATGAGACTTGGTTTTCTAAGGAAATCAATGTCAACATAACAGAAAATATGACTTACAAGCCCTTATCCAGTTTGGTTTTGTTTATATTAATTATAACTTAAAATTTATTAAATCATATAAAATAGTTTACACTTCAACATAAAGATAAGCGTATTCTATAAAAATTAGGAACAAAACGAGAAAGTGTTACTTAATGGGTTTACATTTTCTAATAACTTGATTATAACTAAACTAAATATATGAAGCGTGCCAACTTGTACGTATTTCTGAAGATTTTGTTGTTTAAAACAACTTTTATAATCTACACAGCTGTGTGAAGTATATTATTATTATATTGTAGTGAAGCGCTAAACAAAATACCAAATTTTGTATTGTCACTCTGTAATACTATTTTATATTTTTTAAGCATAATATATTGTTATCGTTTATGCTCGATTTTTCAGTTTTAATTTTAAAATTGTATAAGTTTAGTAAATTTTGATTGAATCTTTAAGTTGAAGTTTATAGTCTGGAATTTGGCCTGAAGAATTCGGCGAATTTGATTTTATCTTATATATCATAATTCAATTGAAATATTTTATAGAACTATCTCATTGTCGATGGTTATCTTTGTTCATTATGACTCTATAAAAATTTTCATTATTACATAAATAATTACCAAGGTCCTATTGATGATATCCTACCGGATATAACCTGCAAACCTTTGACTGTGATTGTAAAAGTAAAAGAAAAAATTTAAATACTAACAATAAGAATGCATCGCAAAGAATGAAAAAACGCAAAGATTTGTTACTTTTCGTTAGAATATTGTAGTTACCAAAATAAATTATAAGCAGAGAAACAACACACAGCGCTTCTGCAAGATTTTTGTGTTCTCATAGAAATAATATTTCACCTCACAAATATCTTCTAACGCTCTCACAATGTATAGGTACATTACAAAATATTGTCTATGCACTGAAAATATTAAAACGCATAACACAACGTTATGGATTGTATTATAAGCTTGCGCACTGCCATAAGCTACCACAGTTTTCATACAACATGAAATAGCATCCTTTCCATCCCATTAATCTAATTTCGGATTTATAACTTAAAAAACCAATTTATAAACTGTTACTAATGTTATATTAATTATTTATGTTAAGTTAAAAATTTTAATATATCTAATAATACCTAGGGTGAGTTCAGATTTTCTCGACATTTCAGTAAAATTTAATCTGAATACCTATTAAAATATCTAAAAATTGACATAACACTTTCAGCTTTTTAAATTCTTTTACAAACATAACACAAGCCATACAATTTGACCATTGCAACAGTACAAAGACTGCGTTAATATTATTCATAGGCTATTACAAACATGGATCGCCATTTCAACATCATACAATTTGTCTAAACAAATAACACGTCAAACGCCATATTTACAGCTTCCTACCACACGTTACACTACCTCGGAATACACGTTAGACACAATGCACATAGTTTAGCAACACTTTGAAAATTCAAACGCCACCACCTCGATCAATAGCAAATATGTAAAATTAAGTTTTCGTGTTTTTAAATTGCGTCAGGCGCTTTTTATGTTCGAAGAATTTTTATATTCGACTCTTAACGCGCATTAACGCAAAACTTATTATAGTTTTTGATAGGTTTAACGTAGTATACCATTGAATATTCAGAGTGTTGCCACACGGCGCATGATAAAAATAGTTTTTGTCCGTCATATTCACTAAAAGGCCCACGGGGGCCTAAATGTTACTCAGTACAGTTACTTAGTAATACTATGTTACCTGGTTGAGATTACTTAAACTTTGGGCAAGTCCAGTGTCGTCCGGCGGGGACTGGGGGGAGGGAGTTCAGCTGCACCCCTCCTTTGCGCTCGGCGATTGGTCGCCTTTGCTGCTGTCAAGTTCCGTCTTCGATGAGCCCGGTTGGGGATTGTCCGGATCTGCAATTGAGGAAAGTAATCAAATTAACAGATGTTTCGTTGAATAGGGTTAACAAACCGACTGTCTAAAGGACGAAGCGCAGCCTCAAGCTGTAAATATAGAAGTATCAAACTGTTTATACTAATGGTTCCGTAGATAATAATATATACAGATAAATACGTTTCGGTACATTTCGTTTTGCGTCACATACAACGTAACGTAACTCATTTATGCGAGCCAAAAACAATGACTATATACATAACAAGCAACTCAATGTCCCTGGCATTAGAATGATAATCCAATAAAAAATTAATACATTCTGTATTAGAGAGAGACCTTGGAGAAATAGAAGGACAAACCCACAATGGTCAACTTTTGATGGTTTACCAGCCTTGGGTTTCACTGTGCTATGTAATAACATATTATATAAAAGTGGCCTTGAGTTGTAGAAAAAAATATAATGCTCAGATTCTTTCTAATCGATCCGCCTCACACCTTTTTAATATGTAGCCAAAAGCAGGCACAGATACGAGGGTGGCTACCCATGCGGACACCGCATAGGGCATTATGCTTATACTCGTAAATGTACCCATGTATACGGTAGACCTCGTTTTTATTTTAGACTAGCCGTGCCCCACGGTTTCACCCGCGTTAAAAAATTTAAAGTTATGCTCTTTTCTAAAATAAAAGTAGCCTAAGTTGCTTGTTATTACATCAACTAAGTGCCAGTGAAATACCGTCAAAATCGGTCCAGCCCTTATATTAGCCCAGAGATTAGCCCGAACAAACAGACAGACAAAAATTGTAAAAAATGTTATTTTAAAAAGCGGTTATTTTAATATAACAAACACACACTCCAATTTTATTTATATGTATAGACGAGCATAAATTCTTCCATCATATATTAGTTATAGGGTTGACAGGTTACTTGGGATGGTCAACTGACCGCGACACCTTTAAAATTTACACAACACTTCAAAGTTTTCGTCAACCATACCTGAACAATAGCCGTTACGATATTGTATGCGTACACAGATAGATTACTGCCTTATCTTTAAACATAGACCTAAATTGATGTGTCTGCCTAGGCTTTCAAAACGACAAGGCATGACTTGTGCTACTTTTGCTAGCAAACAGCAAACTTATGCAAATCGTCTCTTTTTATCAGCGAAACGCATCGTATCCACGCGAAACACATCCTTCCGCACTACCAAGTGCTTATCGGACACGTAGTGTTCTTTATCAGCACTTGACACGTGTTTTGTTCAATACGAAACGATAAAAATCTTTATTAATTTGTACGTGCCACGGGTTATGGCTGTGTGCCGCGAGCCGGCGTAAGAAAATATTATTATATAAACAGACTAACAATAAGCGTCAATTAACTTTTAGGATATCGAAAGCCCAGGCCTACTGCCATCATGGCGTAACGTTTAATGGAGCTTGAAGAAATTACTTTATACTCTTTAGTTCGTTTCAAACGTGACACCTATATTTAAAAAAAATTTAGTCCTTAACAATTTTCTCATGTGACCTGAGCTCAGTCAGAACTGAGCTGAGAACATTATTTCAGATAGGTACCTATACTAAATATATATACTTAAGATACTAAAATGCTAAAACGGTTAACTTTTTACTAATACTTATATGTATCTTAATAATAATAAAAGTTACGTTATCCGCAAGTCACCAAAATGATATTGACGTAGATAAAACCTCACTAGAGAAAGCCCACTACGTCATGTCCTGTAGCCTTAATAGTCACAAATACGAAAAGCTTCTTTAATCGATTACTAATCTCCCTTTTCACCTACATACCGCTATCGAAATAGATTAGATATTAATATTTTAATCAGTTTATTGCCCATTAACATTCAGATTTATGTCATAGCACGACGTCAATGAGATAAAACGTAATAGGTATGCGCTGTCGTCATACCATTCCATTTGGCCACAGAATACGCAGATGTCGTAAAAATTCTACACGCTATTAACAACCATAAATCAAAGCATTACGGACTGTTATTCAATTATGCAATTACTTAATACATTGGTTCCTTTTTTGCCGGGTATAAGTTTCAGGGAGTTTAAGATTGGAGGAAACTAGGAGTATGCTAATACTGTCGCTGGCGGCTCATTTTATCTCGTTCGCACTGATAACCGATACGAAGCAGCAGATAATATAAGAACCACTGAAAGTACTTATAAGAATACTTATACGTTACAATAACACCGTATTAAATACAAGCGAATACCAAGAAACTATTTTTCTTTAGAATGTTATTTCGCGAACAGTTTCTGTTCTACTTTCCCTGCTTATCATTTAAATTTATTTACTTTGCAACGAGATAAACTTTCACATATTTTCAAAAGCATAAAATTAACTCTTTTTAACTAATTTTAATTTAATAATTTATTTAACACAAATTTTAGTAGCTCATTTATAGTATTATAGTTATCAAGGCTCGGAACCGGTTTAAAAATACCGGTTATTTTGGGTTAAATACCGGTAAATAATATCGTTCCTTCATTTACCGGTTAAACAGGTGAACGGTTTAAAATTAACCCAAACGATAAAGGTTACCGGTTACTTTGGTACAAACGGTTTTGTCACCTAAATTAACCGGTTAATTCCATAATACGTCCTTCATAAACTTGAGCGAATCGGGTAGATTCATGTTTCGACATGTTTAGAAATATTTTTTCTGTACCTACACTAAATATTTTTTAGAAATTTTTACTTGCTTTATTAATGATATAGAAGCTAAAAATGTATTTTTTAAAACTTTTATCTGTCTGTCTGTTTTAGTCCCTTCCCTTAGCGTCAAAATGAGACCGAAAGGTGATTTTTATCAAACCAGCACCATATTTTAGTATGTTGTTAAATAAGTTAATCGGACTAAAAAACCGTCGGGAGACAAGTTCTAATGCGTATGGATCTCCAGTTATGACGTCACCAAAATGGTCGCCGCCGCGTTTGGAGTTTCGCGTATTTTTCAATAAGTGTGTAACAAATATGCTTGTGTGGGGTATCAGAAGAAGCGAAATTAAATTTCCTACAATATTATTCTTATATTTGACCTCGTAAATACTATAGTTTGTGAAAAATTTTACTTTCAGTAAAAATTTTACAAAAAAATTTTTGTTTTTTTTGTTTATATTTACTTTACTAACAACATTACAGTAAAACATTGTATGTAGATATAAATCCTATATTCATTGGCAATAAAACGCCATTTACATTTTGAGAATCGG
>DWQK01003333.1:0-11688 GCA_018231225.1 Noctuana stator | reverse complement strand
AACACTGATTTTTTGTTTGCCATATTGTTTACTTTGTTGACGTACGTAAACCTAACCCTAAAAAAATAATCAAAATATTCGAAATTCGAGTTACTTACTCACTTGAAACTGGACCACATTTGCAACGGAATTTATCAATTCAGATCAAAGATAGTTCCTATCCTACTTCTATTGTGATTTGTATTTGTAGAGGTAACATTTTTCTGACCATGCTTCAATTATCCTTATTCATACCTACTTTTTTAAAGATATTTATTTTTCCAGAAATATAAATATGAGTCTTTCAAAGGGAAATGTTAATAGGACGAGGCCACAAAAACATCAAAACAAAAGTAAATTTAAAAATGATTTACACGATACCAGCAAGAAAACGAAACTTCTGAACTCTCTTCAAGTGTCTGGGGTTTGTACTCGCTGTAAAGAAATCATAGAATGGAAAATAAAATATAAAAAGTACAAACCACTTTCTACCCCAGCCAAGTGTGTGAGTTGTGAGCAGAAGACAGTTAAACACGCATACCATGTACTGTGCACAAAATGTGCTACTGAAAAGTCAATTTGTGCGAAATGTCAGAAACTTTTCGATGAGAGTGAGAATGTGAGTACAACAAAGAACTCTTTAAAAAATTAAACTCTGTAACTTCACTTCATTATGAAGTAATGCACAATTTCTAATTTACTCTTTTAAGTTTGGAAGATATTTAACACTGTTATGAAACCACAACTCATCTTTTTTCCCATAATTATTTTAGCCTACAGAAGAAGATAAAATAAATAATGAAAATGAACAGGAAATCCAAATACAACTTAAGGGCTTACCAGAACGTAAGCGAAGGACTATAATTAGGTAAGATTATATACATTGAATTAAAATTTTTTTTACATCCATTACCTATGTACGGAATTTTTTTTAATTTACTATTAACAATATTCACCTGTAACATTATTTTATTGTAGCTGTCACTGTTACCTGTATACCTATATTGTCCTGCATATGCAGGATGTAAAAATTGCTGCATGAATTTTAAAACTGCTGCAAATAAATTGATGATTGTTTTTTATAAAAAGATGTAAAGTTAAAAAAATTACATGATATGCTGCAATTAACTAATGTTTAAGTAATTAAAATGACAAATCCAATCCAATGTCAGTAATAAATTACTTAAATGCAAAGCCTTTACAAATTAACATAATATACTAGACTCTGGACTATAAACATTAGTAATATCTTTAAAATTAAAAATTAATTTTTTTACAGATACATTAGGAAACTAAAAAACAGTGACCAGAATGTATCGACAAGAGATATAGAAACTTTGATAGCAAATGTGGACAAGTTTAACTTTTGTGACGGCCCTGACAACTTATCTGATGATGAGAAGGACAACTTATCTAATAGTGACAATGAACAGGTGTAACACAAACTGAATAAAAACATATTATATAATTTATCTTAGTTTCATTAACAATTTTAATTCCTAAATAAGGTAAAACATAATATATTTTGTTATTACTATATTTTTAAATTACAATTAGTTAATTTAATTCAAAATTAACAATATAAATGTGCAAATATTACAAATACAAATGCGATTTATTAATATATTAATAAATAATTCCAAATATGAACCTATTTCAGACTATATTAACATCATTTTGATTAAATTTATTTAGTAATCTACTCACTTAAGTGTATTTATATTTATACTTAAGGTTATGGAAATGTATCATCATAGTAGACCCATCTGCCGCAACTGAAAATGAAATATCTTTTATTAACAACCTGGCTCACTTTTATTTGTTTTCCTGTTTATCACTGGACTTAATACTAAAGACATAGCAAAAGACTAATGGGTGTGTTGACTCTAATGCATCTTGCTGCAATTGTATGTTGAATATTTGCTATAATAAATTATTAAAACCACAATCATGGATAATGCAACTATTATTACTATATTTTATAAAATACTTACAAATCCTTGTCTCTCTCTCTCTTTTTGTAAAACTAAATCTGTTTGCGAATCACTAAATTTGACAACTGCTGCCAAAACTTTCGCTAAAGTCAGAGAATGTGTACCAGAACCAGTGAGGTATTCATATAGAATATTGCGTAAATATTCTAATTCTGTATTTTCCTGTAAAGAATGCAAATGTCTTAAGCTTACTAAAGCTTCATCCAATCTTCTTTCTAACTTTTCATTACTCAATCTCAGCTTTTCATTATTAATTTGCAATTGGTTCATATTAGTATCTACTGATTGATTCATTTGTTCAAAATCATTTAACCTCTTTTCTAATTTAATTTTCTCATCCAACAAAGTTTTATATTTATGTTTAACATTTTGCAATTCCTGGTCTGTGGTATTATTATTTCCTATAGACTTGCCATCAGGATAGTTGTTGTAGGACTGAGTTTGTATCTGATCCTTAAGCTCTAAATTTTCTTCAACAAGTATGGTGTTCTCTCTTATCAAATGATCAATTTTCTCTTTTCCAGCCTGTATTTCAGCTCTTAGTTCTTCTAAGTCCTTGTACAAAGTTTCATTTTTCTCAGGTACATGATCACCAGATGCTATGTACTCTCTTAACTTGTCATTTAACTCACTATTTTCCTTGGATATTTTAGCCAAATATACTTGTAGTCCTTCTACATCAGACTTTAGTCGCTTATTTTCTTCTCTTAATACTTCATGTTCATTTTGCAATGCACTAAAGGTCTGTTCATTAAATTTGTTACAACTTTGTACACTATACAGTTTATCAATTTTTGTTTCTATCAATTCTGAACCAAATCCATCTCTGTCATCAGATTGATTGTTTTTATCTGCTAAAACAATCTCACCACTATTAATTTCAATTTCACTCTGAATAAAATCTTTATTAGTGCTAGTATATACATTTTCCTGATCTGTCATTTTTTTTTCTAATTGTTCTATTATAGAATTAAGATGATTTTTTTCTTTTTCTATTTCTGCATGTGAATTCCGAACTTCATTCATTTCTAATTCAAGTTTATTTACATTCGCCGATATTGTTTCTGATAACTTTTTCAATGTTAAATTCTCTTGTGTAAGACTTTCGACATTTTCTTGCAACTTCCTCATCAAGATTTCTTTTTGTTCGTTCTCTGTTAACAAACTTTGATAATTATTTGATAACTCAACAATTTCTTCCGTTTTCTCTCTACGTATATCTTTTTCTTTATTTACATTTATGTTTAATACCTGTATATTATTTTCTTTTTCTGATAGTTGGTCACGTAAACTACAATTTTCTTCTTCTAAAACTTTAAAGCTTTCAGCTTCTTGTAAGTGCTGTATCTTTTCATTTTCCATTTTATTTTTTAAGTTGCCTAATTCTTTTTTTAATGTAACAATTTCTTCTAAAGAAAGTTGATGTTGTAATGTAACATTTTTAATTTTTTCCTGATATATATTATTTTCATTACTTACATTGGTATTTAACAAACTTATTCTATTTTCTGATTTTGTCACCTCGTCGCGTAGTTGTCGATTTTCTTCTTCCAGTGTTTTTAATTTATCCTCATTGTTTAAATGAACCTTAGTATGACTGTCAATTGTACGTTTTAAATCGTCTATTTCGCCTCTTAAAACAGTAATTACTTCCAATGATACTTCATGCTGATTTGAAACGCCTTTTATCTTATCTTCCATTTGAAAAATATCAGATTTGTACTCCTCTATTTTTGATTTAAGGTTATTATTTTCATCTTTTAACATTTGCGATTCTTTCGTTGCAACTTTGTATTTATTAGAAAGATTTAACAATTCTTTTTCTAAAAGATCATAATTAACTTTTAGCTCGTTGTATTTTTCACTGTTTACGTTCATTTCTTTTTCGTATAACTTATTAAAAATAGAAATGTTATCTAGTGCCGAGGTGAACATTTCATTATTAACAAACTGAAAACATAATCTTGTATCATTAGAAATTGAATTTAAAACACAATGCAAGTCTTTTATTTTGCCACTGATGTCGGCGATCGTTTCCTTCAAATTTGCGTTGTTTTTAACTTTCCCTTGTAATGTAATGTTTTCATTTCTTAATTCAGAATTCGTATTGATCAAATCCAAATTTTTTGATTGTATTAATTCGTGATTTCGTAAGAGCTTTTCAATTTCTGATTGCAATTTTATTAATTCCTCTCTTTCGTCCTGGATTTCCATCTCTAACTTTTGGTATTTTGATTTCCAAACAGAAACTTCATTCAAAATATTTAAATCAGTTTCTTTCATTTCATCATGCTTATCAGGGCAATGGGATTCTATCTCCTGCTCCAGATTATGAATTTGAGAAGTTTTTTTAGTATTTTCTTCAGTTAGTTGCGCATTTCTGTTCTCTAAATATGTAATTCTATCAATCATTGCTAATTTTTCTGCTGTTTCCTGTTTCATTTGCAGTTGTAAGCATTTGTATTGTTCATTTAATTTGGTGTTTGAGTTTTCTAAGGATTGACTTTTTTGTTTTATGTCATCTAACTGTGATTCCATGTCACTTATTTTAGTTTTTGCTGTACTAAAATCATTTACTTCGCTTTTAAGTACGAGGCGCTCAGCCTCAAGAGCAGAAATATTGTTTTTGTAGTCATTAATTACTATATGCAATGATTGAATTTCATTTTGGGACTCTGTTAAACTATCTTTCAAAGATTTAATCTCAGCTTCTTTACTTTCCAATTCCTTATGAATGCTTAGTTTGTTTTCTGCTAGTGAAATAGCATATTCTTCCTCCCTTTTTTTCAATTCCTCAATTTTACTTTTTAATACTACTATATCTTCATGAGCAGACTTTAAATTCATTTCAAGAATTGATTTTTCTTTATTTTCGGCAAATTCATACGTATTACATTTGTTCTGAAGCTCTTCAATAATATCATTTAACTCTTGTATTTTCTTCTTTGAATCAGTAAATGATGCTGAAACTACCTTGAGTTCTTCATTCTCTTTGGATTTTGCTTGTAAATCAGTAGATAAAATTTGTATTTCAGTAGTCATTTGAGAATTTTTTTCCTTTGCTATTTTTAGGGATTCTTTATATTTATTAAGTAACTGTTCCATTTTCTCGAGTTTATTAGTCAAAAGCGAGATTTCCGTCATTAAAGACTCTTGTGATTCTTTTTGATCATTGTCATTGAGATTTATTAACTGCATCTCACTTGCATTACCAATTTGGCTATTATGTTTATGTTCATTATCATTTATTGTTTCTGGATGATTTTGTAACAAATCCAATTTTGTATTTAATGTGTGTATTTTCATATTTTTTTCATCAATTTCAATTCGTAATGCTCTTTCCAGATGTGCCTGAAAATTCAGGTATGTATATATTGTGTTGTCTTAATTTATATAATTATACTTTATAATTACAAAATAGAATTACCTTTGCACTTTGTTCTAAAGAACATTGCTCCCTCAGTTCAGATATTCTGCGCAAAGCTTTATCTTGGGTTTCTACCAATACATTCTGCAATAAAATATTCTATGATGTACAAACTTGTTTCTTGCACTTTGCTTGCAAAGCAATGCAGAACACAATGTAGGTTAAAATTAAGAAAAAACATTTGTAATACAAGCCATTTACCTTGGCTTTAGCATTTTCTCTTTCTAAAAGTTTATAGTGGCGGGCTAAATCTACATATTGTGTTTTATATTTTTTACAGCGATCATGAGTGCGCCTGTATGCTGAATACAATTGTTCTTTAGTAACTCGATCCAGATTTGCAGAGCCACCAGAGAAACCCCTGTCTTCTGCTTCACTCGCAGATACTTCCATGTCAGACTGAAATAAAAATCGATACTAAATTAATGTAGCTTGCACTTTGAACATTTGTTACATCTTTCTGTGTTACAGTGTGCAGTGTCTATATTATTGAATAACATTTTGATTAAATAATTAGCAACTAACTTTAAGTTTATAGACCAGTAGTTTACTTAAGACTGGGGGGTGAGAAGACTTAAGACTCTGGTGGGTCCAGGAACATAACCCGTAGGTACATCTTATTTTTTTAAATTATGTGCTTATTAAAAATAATTTTATTTACCCCCACCCTTCTCATAGTTAAGATTTCACCTATGCCCAGCAGTGGTACAGTAATAGGTCGATGATAATGACACAATTATATTTGATTTTATTCAAATAAAATTACTCTCACCTGTAAATGGTACATTAAGGGGCTTTCATAGCTAGGCAATCGAAATGATATGTCACTAGCAAAAGAGCTGTTTGATAACCTTCTTTGCCTCTGACTTTCCTGGAAGGACAATAATGAGCATGTAATAAAAAAGTGGGACCAATCTGTATAACCTAAATGTGACAACTAAAAAGAATGATCGAAATTAGTTCACAATTACAATTTATTTTCAGTAAACATACATACAAAAAAGATTCAATCGTATTGAGAATCTAAATTGTTTTTTAGTCAGTTAAAAATAAAATATTTTTCTTGTAAAACATCACAATTTATAATAGCAGTATGCATACCTAACAACTTTAATTTAACAAAAGTTATTCTCAACCTCCTAATTCATAAATGAATAAACCACCAATAGCAAATCATCTTATTATTAAAAATAAAAATCTGTCCTCTTTTCATTATTAATATAAGGAAATTAATAAACAAGTATGGCAAAATTAAATCATATACACTTTTAAAGATAATAAATAAAAAATTAAAATATTCACCTCCTGCATAATTGCCGCTTCTGTTAGGTCAGAGACAGGCTGATTTGGTCCTTGATAACCTGGAGACATATCCCGAAATGTACTTTGTTGACTTGTTGATGACGTCTGACTTTTGCTTGCACTGTCTATAAAAATCCAAAATTAACATACATTAATTTATGGATAATTTAAGACCTATTCTTACTTAGATTTTTTATGTGAGGCATGTGAGTTATTTGTATAAAAGTTTACAATACTGTTAATACTAAATAGGTCTTAATAGTCCTTCGTACACCTGTCAGTATATAAACAAAAAAAATGTATTCTACAAAATACTTGTCTAGGCTTTGCATGATTCTAACTAACAAACATAAAAAAACGTAAGTCTTACTATAATAGTACTGTTGAGCAATTTCTCATATCTTATCTTAGAATACCTACTTACCACTATCCCCAATTGAGAACAAATCATTATTTGTTATATCAGATATACTGCTAGATGCTGATGTTACGGCTGCCTGCAAATTCAATAATATTTACTATATATATTATCCATAAAACTTCATTTCAATAAAATATGAGATAATAAAACAACCATTAACCAATAAAGCATATCAGTATATATATAATATAAGGAAAAGACGTGTTTCAACGCATTTCAATGTCAAATTTATTTGGCCATTAAATTCTATACGGCTTAATCGAACAGGAGTACAGAAAAGCAGAGTAACGTGTCATACAATTCTATTGACCTGAGCAGCCTGCGCGAACTGTTGAAGCCTTTGAGGTGATGACTTCACCTCCTCAGCTAATTTGTCTTTGAACTTTTTAAACATTGTGCACTACAATGAACACAAATACAAAATGGTAATCACAAATTATAGACGCATATTTAAATGAATAACATGAATATTCCTTCGTGAAAGTGCGAAAAACACCTTCAAAATGTACAAATTACAATTTATTTTTTTGTGACTTGACATTGACAGACTGAGTCTGATACACTGACAAGTGACAACGTGACTTGAGCACAGACTACACAACATCCAGAATAACTTTAAATTATCTAAATCAAATATAATACTTTAATCACGTACTACACTAATAGTTACTTTAATCCAAATCCAATACAACAACAAAATAAATAATATTCTTGCAGATTGTTTGAGATTATCACTACTATCCTACTCCACCCTTTAGGAAAATCATTATCTTTTTTTAAAGGTACGGCAATTTTTGATTATATATGGTACACAGTCGACATCTACACGTGCGAACAAGTCACAGATTATAAATTACATTCATTTACCTACTATAGACACTGGAGAACATTGACAAGATTGATTAGATTTAGACAAAAGTAGTTCACTTGTCTTTGTCAAGTCAAAGTCAAACCAATTTTCAATTTCAATTTAATTTCAGTCAGTCAGTCAGTTTGTGTATTGATTGTGTAATAAGAATAAGATAAGCAATAATTACAAATTTATAATAATTATATTGTACTCTCAGGTCTCAGGTGCAATCAGCTTACACGCAGTGTATATTATATAATGATTATATACTGTTTCTTGGCAATCAGCGGTGAACTACTTTGAATTTTGCAATATTCTGCATTAGGATATGAGATATAGAACAAGGACCTTGCAGCGGAAGAATCTGTGCCTAGCAATGTTTCATTCACAGTGACTTTGACTGACTATTATAATAGTTCTAAGAAAGTCCAGTGTCCAGAGCAATAAAATTTTGCTACGTATCGTGGATACAGATGTAATCAAACAATCGTGTAATTATTTTCTTGTGAGTACCTATTATATTTAAATAGAATGCCAGTATCTACTCAAACTTTAATTCAAATTGCTGGATGGGGTGGAATTGTTGTAGCCACTACTGGTATTTATTTAAAAAACAAATTGATTGAGAAAACACAAGCTTGTGAGCACTATAAACTAGCCATGAAAACACTAAGAAGCCACCCCGGCGCTGTACATTATCTTGGAGAACCAATTAAGGATAGAAAATTCAAAATAACTGATGCAGAGAATAATGCATGTAATGAATTCAAAGCCAGGTTTTGTGTTCCAGTAGTGGGCCCTAAAGAGCGAGGAAAGTATTATTTTCAAGCTGAAAAAACAAATAGTGGATGGCAAGTTGTTAAAGCAGAGTTGGAACTAAATTCAAAGCCTGACGAAAGATTAATAATTGTTAAATAAAAGTTACATTTTCTATTTTAGTTGCACCATTAATTATAGTATAAAAATAGGATTCATTGTTATTTTTTCATTTTTATTTATTTGTTCTGTACCTAAAAAGCCTTTCTTTAGTATGTTTTAAAAGGTTTCTCATTGCAGATTAAAATGTTTATTGGAACATCAAAAGAAAAGTTTTATTATCACAACACTTTATTATGTTTAATTAAATCTTTAGAAGACAAAAATATAACTGTGGATCTCCGTAATGATGCATTTGTATGTGGCTGTATAGTCTCAGTAGATGGGTAAGCAATTATTTGCACTGTACAAATTACAAATAATCAGTAAATAGCCAATATTAGTTAAAATAAAATGAACTATGACACATGGTTATGTAGATAAACAGTGCTACAAATAACTAGCAAATTACATGCAGTTATAAATTATTGGGTATTATAATCATTTTCCTAAAGTATAATAAATTTCAATGTTAAGAATGAAATGTAACCCATCAAGGAGAAACACAACCTTTTATAATATCAGATACAACCTTTTCGGAGTTGAAATAGCAATAGCCTTCAATGTTACTTCACAACCATTCAATAACTTTGTAGAAAAATCTGTATACAAACTATAAAACATTTCTCTTGGTACATACATGCATAGCGCGATCTGGTGTTAATGTGTTATTTTTGTAAGCAATTACTACATGAATCTTAAATTTTAGTTTGATTCTATGTTCATTCTTAACTAATTGTGTATGAGTTGTTGAAATATATTATAACAAATATCTCTTACAGATATATGAATATTTCTTTTGCAAAAGCTGTATATTGTGATACACAAGGAAATGAATTTTTTTTTGAAAATTTGTTTGTTCACGCCCGAAATATAAGATACGTCCATGTTCCAGAAATGGTGAGCGTTAATTTTTTGAGTTACTCCAGTGGACAGCAGTGTTTTATTCCTTCTAATTCCATCATCGCATGTTGCAGCTCTGAAATATATAATACTCTTTGAGTATAATTTTTTTATTGATTAAACTTTTTTAGTTTATTTCAACCAAGCTTCATATTTTACATACATAACAATAAATTTTTTGTAGAAAAACATCAATCACAAATATTATGCTCCACAGTTTCCTGTAGAATTTTGGTCTTAAATTACTTTGCAACCATTTTTCTACCTAATAGAGAAAACATTACATACCGTTTTTTTTAAATGTAGTTACTGTTAAATGTATAAATTCCATTCAGGTATCTGTGTTAACGGCCATAAAGGATGAACTAAATAAAGGCAAAGATCGTAAAGCTACAAAACAACCAGTGGCAAAATCAAGAAAAGCTACGAAAGCATTACATCTACACATGCAAACTGTTGCATCCTTGGATAAAAAGTAGGATTCAATATATATACTTATTTATATTTATATAAATGAGACAAAGTAAAAATGTATTATTGTTTATTAAAATAAACTATTTTTAAAAAACATTTTAACTAAAAATTATTTTTATATACATATTCATTTATTCCCTTTACAGGAATTTCCTTTATCAATGGAGTCCAGAATTGAACTTTCCTTGTTAGTGCATGTAGTATCCTCAGACTCATCCTGACCTCTTTCGCTTTTACCTTTCATATGAGTGTTTCTCAAAGAATCTGAAGCTATTAAGCTTTGTGAGAAATCATTCTTTAAATGTACAGTCTCCACAAGGGCACCGTCTTCATTAAAATTAGATAAATGGAATTCCGATTTATCAGAGTTGTAATCATTAATTTTTATCCGTTGTTTAGAGATCTCTGGCTGAAAGTCGTTCAATTTTACTTTCTGCTCATAAATTTCTTTTTTATTAATTGACTGACCCTGCCGTGCGTTTTGTGACGTTGAAAATCTCGGAGTATGATTATGAATAGCGAGATTTTTAAAATCATAATTTTCTTCCTTATCAGGCCGACGACTTCCACCCAAGGCCTTATTCGTTTTGTATTGACCACCAATCTGACCATTTAAAATGAAGTTTTTCCGTGGTTGCATAGTATGTTGTGACGAACCTCGGGCATTTTGAGATTTTTGAACAATAACAACTTTTTTGAAGGCCGGCGACTTGAGAGCATCCTTTACATTTATAGTGGGCCGCAAAAATACATCATCAAAACTACTGTTTTTGTTGGATGGAATATCAGATGATTGACTACACAAGTAATTAGATTGATTAATGCTGGTGATGATAGACGTAGGGCTCGGTGAAGATTGCATTATATGTCTGGGTATAATTTGCAGATTCAGATGTGTACCTATGAAAGAAATAAATAACTGCATTGAAGTATAAAACAAAATGCAAATAAAAAAGCTCGTGCTAGGCAGAATGCTTTTTGGGGTACAGAATCTATTAAAATTACTAAGTAAAATAGAGATAGAGAAGTGAATAATATTTCATTGCAGAGAAATATAAAACGGAACACAAATAAAAAGCTCGTGCTGGGCACAATGCTTTACGAGGGGTACTAAATCTATTAAAATTATTAAGTAAATAGAGACTGAGAAGTAAATTAAATTTATTTACCTTGTGGCTTGAACTTGGCGAGCTTAGCGTACACATGTTTAATGCGCTCGAGGTTGACTTTGGAAGCCTTGGCGTGGTCCACTATCGGCATCGGGTAGTCGTCGCCGATGACGCACCGCGCAGATTGCTGCACGCTCTCCGGAGCCATCCAGGGCTCGTGGATGTATCGCGATGGCATGTGTTTTAGAGCAGGAATATATTTTCTGCAAAAAATGAACATACCATTGTTAAACTGTCTTTAAATGTTGTGAAAA
>DWQK01003332.1:0-11692 GCA_018231225.1 Noctuana stator | reverse complement strand
ATGCTTGATGGCTTATAATCTTCCTCATGAATGCAGCTATCATATAGTAGTTCCTGAGATTAGCGCGTTCAAACAAACAAACTTTACAGCTTTATGTTATTATATTAAGTATAGATTGAGATTTTGGCATTCAGTTAAGAAGCGCTGTATTGGTAAAGCTCAATTTCCCTTGGCATTTGAATTCATCGGCTTGTTGCAAATCAGCCGAGAGGTGCACTCTGCCTGCTCGAGTGCCTTCAAGCAGAAAAGCGCCACTGACATCCTTCGGCTAGATTACCACAGTTGACTGAACCTTGGCTTCTTCTTTATTGTTTTATGTTATGCATTTAACCAGATATTTAAAGCCATTGGCAGTAAGGCAACTAAGTGTCGATTGATTGTCTAATGTTTAATAAGTGAATACATGCAGGTATAACTTTTAAATACAATTTTATCCGTTATTAAAATTTTATGCTTTATTTCACATACAAACATGAAAATGACATTAGAATACAATTAAACAACTTTTATATACGATTGTAAAAACGCAATACGTAATATTGAGTTATAACAATTGTAAGGTAGGACAAAGATCTAACTGCTGTGCTCAGTAGGTTTTAAATTTAGCGTGTTCAGACAGACAGACAACAGAAGCGTTGAGAAACTTTATTTTATAATAGGTACATAGATAGGTTCACCAAATAAATATGAACAGCAATTTGCTCGCCGAATCTCTTTAAGGATGTCTTATTTAACTTCCGAATGTTTATCAAAATGCCTATAAATAAGGGCGGCATCCTGTAAGTCACAGAATTAAATATTCAACACCACCTACTTACTAAGTAAGCTCGAAATTGGACTTAATCAACTACTTAAGCTCGATTATAACCTGCCCGAGTCATTTGAAATGTCTGTCAAGTTTGCGCCAGAGGGCCCCAGCATTACAAACGACCCAAAGGGATCAAAATGTCATTTAAGTTCTTAATAAACCCGTAATTTAATAGAAAATTCAACATGGGAACCCTCGACCCGCAGGCTTTGAGTTATGTTTAGAACGCAATATGTAGGTACCTGTGTATGTATACGATGTTGTGGTGTTGTATAAATTTCGATTCAATTTCGAAGGCATTCCTTATTTATTAGGCATAAATGTCCTTATTATGTAATTATTAAAAATTTTAAACCAAAAAGAACAAACATTGCTGCAGTGTAGAGTTTCTTACAGGTCTTCACGAAGAAAAGAACAGTAGTATGAAGAAACAGTTTGGTGAAGAAACACCGTAGAGAAACCTCTCACATTTCTGATTCAATTGAATTTTACCATATTTTTAAGTGGCAAAGTTTCTATAGGACAACGTGATTTCTTGGTCCAATTCATTATGAAATCCACGAAGACAAAGCTAGTATTATACATACTCGTAATACTTTAATCAAAGGAATGCTTTTCTCAGAATGTTTTTGTTACTTTAGAAACCATACCCGTAAATCCATTCACAATACACGCACATCCTCGCTTAGCTAAACGAGAAAGAATTATCTAAGACTATGAACAAAGTTTTACAACCTTTCTTCACTCGTATATCGCTAGCCAATGGTCCAGGGAATTATGAAAAACCGGACCGAAGAAATCTTCACGAGAAACTTTATGATAGTTTGTTTACGATTTGAAATGTATTCGTAGGCCCAAAAGGGATGTTAACTTTCCTATCCTGTTCACGGTTTGACAATGTTAATCGTGATTATTGTGTTATAGTTAAATCGAATGAACGGTGGATGATTGACCGTCTGAGTGAATAGTTGCCATGAATTCTTCGAGCGTGTAAGCTTTAGAGCAGATTGGAATTAATCGAATTTACAGTCCCCCAAATGACATACCACGAATCACTCTCACAGAAATAATTGAATTTGTCACAAAGCTATCAAATGATAACTATGGAAATGTTATTAATGTCCAGTGAATAAACTCACGTAAAGCTTTGATGTTATTGTATGAAATCCTATATTAAATTTGTAATCCTAGATTTGATAACATTAAATAATTTTACTTTGTATAAGTAGGTAAGCAGGAACACTGCTTGACATATTAATATACCTTACACAAACTAATACCGCACAGTAACTTTCTTTATTACGTACAAATTCAAATTCCATTTGGCTAAGGTAAGCAGGGCGAAAAAAGCCGGCGGAAAAGACCTCTCGGCACTCCTTTAAAATCAAGTGTATAAATTACAAGTTATTAACAAATTATGCAGTAGAGCTGAAGCCTGATAGACATGACGCATGCGATATTAATTGATTGTGATTTTGTTCATTAACTTTATTGTATAAGAGTTAAATAAAATTGGTATATCGAACGGGTAACTAGATTGTTTGAACTAGAGTTAAGTTACTAACTCGTAGTTATATAGGCATACTTTGGTTCTTTAAAAAACAAGGAAAAGAGTTAAAACTTTTGGTTTTACAAGAAACAATTCGGAAGAGGAAAATCACATAAAAGTAAGGATGTTTTATAAAGATATTCCGCGTTTATTGGCGGCTTTGAAATTTTCGGCGGAGTTAATATAAAATTTGTCCTTTGGGAGTCATCAAAAGAAGACTGTCGAATCATCCGCTTTACAATCCCAAAAGTTGATAAGAAAGAAGGGCTCGGAGATCTTTATGAAATATGATCGAGGCACCATCTGCTTGGGTTCAGAAACTCCGTAAGTAATGATTAATGTAGTTACCGAGATGTAAGATTTCCCGCAAAAAGTTATAAAAATAAACGAAGCACCGCCATTTATCTAGACTCGCTCTATCTCAAATTACACAGCTGTTTAATCCTTTAAGTTAAGATTAAGGACTGCTCCAGTGTTTTATTAAACAAATAAGGTAAAAAGAATTTTTCAAGCTTTGAACTCTTAAGTTACAGTTGTAATTCATAAATCCTTTTAGCTTCTTTTTTATCTATGTTTCATTAATGATCTATAAATCTTTTTATATCAATGAACGCTATAAAAGTTATATTATGAACTTGACCTGTTGTTTGGAATTTGGATTTAACGGTTAAATCGAATGTCACCGATATCTAAAATTAACTTTCAAACTTCGTTTCTTTAATTAAGCCAGTTTTTGAACAGCAGCATAATTTCATAACTGTAAAAAACAGAACGTCACATACTTTGTCCGTTTTTAATTGAAAACGGTTGAAGTTTTAACGAAGGGATGAAAAAAGTCACGAATCACTGGACGCCAAGTTGCTCTCGTCTTAATTAAAGCGGCTTACTATTTCTTGGGCCGTTGTTTGCGTAAGGATTATTTTGCGTTGAACTATAATACAACTTTTTAAAATTGTATCTTATCATTACATGGTTCATGAGTGTTGATTTATGTTCTTAAAAGCACCAACGGCTGAACTCACGTTTTACAGATACGTAGCTTATCTATAATGTAAAAGGCATATCTGACTCACTGTCTTATATATCAACGCACAGCCGAAACTACTGTACCCAGTAGAAATTTGATACAGGGATACCTTTCATGAGGTAAATGAGCACTAAGAAAGGATTTTTAGAAATTCAACCCCTAAAAGGGCGCAGTTATAAACATCGGCCCTTTAGAGATTATCTTTTTCTCGATTATCATTTTTTCTGGACATACTCGACTATACCTAGCACTACGGGATATCAAGTCAGTACAGGGATACAAGTCGTAAGGAGGTCCCTTGCGACTTGTTTTATGTGCTATGTTTTAATCATTAAAATCATTTTTGATTTTTGAATTTTACCGGACAAAGTCGCGGGGTAAGCTAGTCAGTAATAAAATCCTTCAAACGGTTGAAAACTCATTTATTTCGGAATAACGTCTCAAAATTATCTTTAAAAACATACTAAATTCAAATAACCCGAACGTGACTGCAATAGCAAATGAGGCTCCAGATGACATAAAGAGCCCCCAAAGAGCACGGCGAAGTAATTAATTCCAAAGTGACGAACCGCAACGAAACTGGAATACTGAACACTGGCGGCGCCATTAATCAAAATCGAAACCCAATAAATCATAACAAATTGACAATGATAGTTGAGATTAATTTAGAGAGGAACTTTGGAGAGTTCGTGTGAAACTAGAAATTTAACAGCAGAACAGTTTCGTGAATATTTATTTCAAATATCAAGAAAATAGAATTTCAACCTAATAAAATATATCACTGATGTAAAATGATTTTAGTTACTACGTAAGATATTTTGATCGGAAAAATCTGATTTCCAATCTATTCATTGAAAAGCCGACCTTTTGTGAACATTTCTACTAATGTAACGTCTTATGCTGAATACTAAAATATGAAAGATGAGTAATCTTGTTTTTGGAAAGAAATAATTCACAAGAAAGTTAAAACCAAACATCAATGCGACCTTTCTCTCTGATCTTCTTTCATCGTCGATACCAGGAGGATCTTAAATGTTTTTATTTTATTATGTTCGGACTTTTATATTTGCGTCCTTTACCTTTCTTCAGTCATCCATTAGATGAATATCATTTTCATTTTTAATGACTGAATTAAATATGAATGAAGGAAAAGGCTTCGTTTTTTTGGGCCATCTGGTATTAACTTTTAATTACTTCTTTGATATAATATAAGTAGCATACATAAATTACAAAACGTAACTTTATAAACAGATTAAAACTGTCATTTACTATGGCTTAGATTAATAAAAAATAACAATATTCTTCATTGTGCACACCACAAAGAGAATTATAAAGAGAAACATAGGTATAAAGAAAAAAAAAATTGGAACATACACAGAAAGCTCTCTATCGTATCGCTAAAGTAGCGATCTCTCGCAGACAACTTTTGGGCAGGGGACAGGTCAATAACAAGTCAAAACATAAATTAAAAGAAATTTAAAAAAGAAAATAAACAGCAGAAATGCGTCGACATTTTCTGTCACTTTTATCATTTTCCAGCATAACTTTGAATTTCATATTCTTTACATTTTTAAATGTTCCAAGAGTTTAAAATAAAACTTCTACACAACCTCTAAAGCAAAAAGCTTAAAAGACCAGTGTTCACCGCATTTTGCACCGAAACTCTCTAAAACTTTAACCTGAAGTAGAAGCTGTCGTCCCGCATCTATTAAAACTACGAGGGCGCTTACGAGTACGTGAGTATTGTGGAGTGCGGGCACAGAGAAGCGAGTCACGACTGCCATACTTGGATCTTCAGGCACTTGTTACATCGCGTTAAGCTATTTTTTGTCAACTTTATCTAGGGAACCCTCAAATTTTCATAAGCATTGAAAGCGGCCATTCTGGAGTATCATGCGTATTATATTAATAAGAATTCCAAAGCAAACGACGAATCGTGCTGTAGCTGGAAACATACTCGTAGCTAATATGTTATTTATACTTAATTTTTAAGCTGTCATTGAAGCTCATTGTGTGAGCTTATGTAGCTTAATACGGTATCACTACTTTACTGATTTATATTTTGTGTATCCTGGAATGAATGCTACCCAATATTGCTGGATCAGGCATTAAGGAAACCAACTCTTACCCCGATTTACAGTAGAGTGTTACATAACTTGGCAGGTGAAGTCTTTGGTTACGAGAGATTTACGTTAAATTGGAGTATTTTCCTTGAGCGACGTTAACGTTCAAAGGTTGCGGTTACAACAGGGTTAGGTTTGGGTTGATTGACGTCATTGTTTAGAGTTTCTTCATCATTTTCTTATTAAAATAAAATAGTATACTTAACATGCCTAAGTCGTTGCCTTTATCTGCCATATTTGCCGAAAATTACATTTTGATACAGAAAGATGCGTGCTTTATTTTCACATCGATTAATGAAACATTAAAAATATATTTTAATTTAAAAAAGCCGAAAAACATGTTTTTAATTCTATCTGTACCGTGGCATCGTACCAATTTTTTCGTAAGAAAAAACCTTCTCATATAAAATTTGATACATGGTAGATTGAACTAATAAGCACTAAGGCGACGAAGTGTTAATGCAAGTGAATTACGCACCTCATCACTCGGTTTGTAGTAGGTTGTAGGAACATTACCCTGACCGCACTACTCATTCAATCGGTATTCTATCATTGTTTAATATTTTATAATGTAAATGTATATGTTACTGCTTTGCTAATATAACATAGTAATGGAATAAAAGCGGGTAGGAGTAAAATGGACAATTCATAGATGGATGCCATCTATAAATTGCTCCGGGAAGATCGATTCCCTTTCACAAAACGTCCTACAAAATATTGCTCAGGTCGTTAGATGATTGATAGACGTTATCATGACGCATGGATATGTACTGGTTGATTTTCCGGTGTTGCGCGTGTGAGTTGTTACAACACATACTAATCTGTTGTGTATGAACGTCGTAATGCTAGCTACTATATTTTTAGTGTTTATTGTCCAACAACTTCATATAAATTAAAAACCCGAAAAGTAAGCTGTTAATGCCTTTTAAACATTCACACAAAAAGAAAATACGGTAACATTGGTATAAAAAATTAATACAAAACGAGATTAAGATATAAAACGGGAAAAATAACGAAACTATCGCTGTAAAATGTTTTATCGTTAACATGCAATGTTTTTTTTAATTGTTCGAATTTATTGTTTCAGGTACGAAAACATTGTATCATATAGAGAGACGTAAAAAATAAAAATACCGCCAGAAAAGTTAAGTGCAGCAGTTGAATAAATGCCACAGATAATTTTAAAACGCACGATAAACACAAAAATCTACGCTTTCGTAGGTATTTGCCATTCCGCAGCGATAACAAAGCGGCAGAAGCGCCGGCGATGCCACTTTTATAAACAAGAGGCGAAGGAAAAAATACATTCTATCATTGAACAGATTAATTGGGGAGCCTCGGAACAAATAAACAAGCACCGTCCCTTTCGCCGGCAGCTAAAAATACCCCGATATTATCGGCGGGGAGAGGAATATCAAACGAAACCATTCGATTCATCGTTTGCAGGGATCCATGGCAACGAGCGCGCCACTCACGATAAAAGATTCCTTCACTGTGGAAATTTTAAGGGTAATAGTCATCGGCAATTATTTTATAATAATCATCGTGGGCGAAAGCAGGATAGGTTATTTACTGGTGGTCTGATGACTTGAAGAACACAAAAGTGCAGGATTCAAAAACTCTGAACAGTAGTAAGTTTCTGACTCTGAACCCGCAATAACACCCAAATGAAAAAAATCGATAAAATAATATTAATTAGATACATTGGTCTATGTTCACTGTTCATATCCCTAGTTCACATTTATTTTATTCGAATAATATTTAGGTAATTAAATAGGTGAATAAGATTTAAAACCTGTCTTTTAGGAGCCACTTGCACTAAAATTAATAAAATAACAACTGTTTGCGTTTTCTATTGCTAATGTTAATAAAGTACATAGCACGTTATATATATTTGTATGTACCTTAAAACATATTTCATAAAAACTATGAAAATTATTACTTGTAGGTATAGAAGGAACCTAGCATTTAATTTCGTTTTCATCTTCGTCTTTGTGACAAGTCCTTGAGTTACGTAGAACAGCTTATAAACAGTGGAGGTAATTTCACAAGATCACACGGAGGTATATTAAAATCCCCTTGCTGAGAGGGCAGATTCATAATTTCCATCTGTCGGAGCCCGACCTTTGTAATGGCGTTTCAATCGGATGCCATCGATTCTCTCTATTGCGAATTTTCATACAATTTAATGATCGTTATGTTTCGTTCCTCTTCTTCTGAAAACATCTGCGATTATTTTATGATAATTTTACTCCACCACGTTACTCCAATGCGGATTGGTGGAGAAAGTATTTAGTAGCCAGCCTGTGTCGGATGTTGTCAAACCACGTTAAAGGTTTTCGACCAGGTTTAACGACTACTATATGTATCTGTTATATATAATATAATGTCTGAAGTACGGAAGCGACTATGAAATGTGCCACTAGCGGTCACCTTAACTGGTTGCTTCGCTTGCAGTCGCTAGTCGGGGCTAATCGCATATCGAGAAAGAGAACAATACGTAAAGTTGCACCACAGAAAGGGAAGTCAAAGGATTAGATGTAAATTAACTAAGAAACTAACCGTGTGGGAGCTGAATCGCACCTAACTTCGTACCTAAATGTATTTCCGGCGTGTGTGTGTGTGTATAGTCCTTTATGTTCTATTTATGTTGCAATTGCAAAGTGAAATATTAAAATATAATGTTTACAATTCAAATACATGTTATTTGTAAACAATAGATTCTAAATATCTTGTAAAATCGTAATAATAAATAGGCATAAATTTTGACGCGAAGAAGTATCTGTTCTGAGATGCTCGAAATTTGAAAAGTGATATCAAATAACGAAATTGGACGGTATCGTCAATTTGATTAAATCGAGCTTTGAGAAGGACGCATCACAGTGCCTCGTCTCGAGCGAGACCCAACGAAGCATAATTCATTTTATCGCGACACTCCATCGACGAATTTGTCATTGTTTTGCCGTCGTGGTGCGAAATCACCGGAAAGCACTTGTCATATTGCGTTAATGGCAAGCGATTAACAACACGTTTTGCAGCTCGGATGCTTAGAAAGTGGATTTAATCTAATCGTACCCTGTATTATGTAATTTTTGCTGACAATTGTAATGTAGTTATATTTGTGGATAGAAAAGCTTTTGACGTCCTTGTTGTATTTGGAAGCTGTTGATCACTATCGTGAAAACAAGGGGAATTACAGCAGCGTCTAATACTTACTAAGCTAGCCCGGACCAGAGGATGTTTTGAAAAGGTAATTAAAACGCCAAGTGAAATCAATTAGTTTCTCGTTTAAATCTATTCTAATCCTGAGCAAGCTTCTTAGATTTCTGTTTATAATTTCGTTGTTTTCAAATAGTTACTCGTGAGCGATCTGGGGCGAGCTTTGAAACGACGAATTAAATTCATTTTGACGAGAGCTTTTACAGCCAGCCTGACGCTTTCGACGCTTCGCTCGACGCCACGCCTCTTGCCGGGATTATTATGAAGCCATTATGTTTACGCTTCGAACGTAAAAATCGTAATGGAAATGTAGCTTTAAAAAGCGAAGTGCCAGCCGATTATTATCTTCTGAACCAAGGGTACGTCTACGCTCGTTGATGTGTATATTCTTGAAATGAAGACGTTCATCAGAATTCATAATAACAATCTAGGTGTAGTAGCCTTGAATTTATACGTTTAATTTGTCATAAAACTGATTTGTTGATACCAAAAGCTTTTGATCGAGCAAATGTTATGTGTGCCGACGTTGATGATATCTAGTGTCGTGGGTTTGATTCATCTATGTGTCATAATTATGTTATATTGCATTCCAACAAATTACCGAGAAAAAATATGATTCCAGTAAAAACACCTAACATAAATAACATTTCTAAAAGATACAATTCGCGGATAAAGCTCACATTAAACATTTCCCGTCCTTGTGTTCCCGTGCGTTCTTTTAGATTTAGAATACAGAACGAAATAGCATAAAACATTTCATTTCCAGCGTGAATAAATTAGCTCACGGTCGGTTTATCTGCAATTGCGGATAAAATCCGCCGCCGTCCGCGGATGATGGATGCCCTCGCCGTTATTGCGAGGGAAAAGAATAATAGTCTCCGCAGTATATATCTAGTCTGCGCGAAATCTTGAAGCTTCAATTGAAAATCTATGTTATCGAGATCAAAAAACGATTTCTTCTAAAGACAATTAAATACTTCTTTTTTATTCAAAAGATTCTCTGACTCCTAATGTTTAATAATGAAATGCCTGATTACAAAAACGTTGTATTTGATTCGGAATTTCAGTTAGCTTTTTGTTTTGTTTCATAATCTGAGATTTGATAGTCAAAGTAACTTTGGCAGAAATTTTAACATGCCTAATAATAGGTAGGTAGGTAAATTGATATCTAAAATAATTTTACTGTTTCATTTAATACAATAGCTGTATAAGCTAAACTTTCAGAAAAGTTTAGTAAAACTTCAAATAATAATAATCATTACATAGACTTGTTCTTTCATGCGGTATCTTATTTTACTCAGAAAGTTATTCAAAAGATCCCAATTTATTTATTATCGATTGTTTTGTTGCCCTTAAATTTATTGTACTCAGTATAAAATCTACTTAAAATTCGCTTCACTACGCCTGTATGTCAGCACTCAGTAATTTATTAAGCTTGCATCAAATTGCCCTGACTTGCAAGTGCCTTAATTAAAATTTCCCCTGAAGTTGCCAACAGTGCACTAAGTATGCCAACATTTCTCTGATCTTCGAAATTGTTTCATAATACATTGTCGCAAAAGCATACAACAATTTAATTTACTTATTATATATAGCTACTTGATATTCTAAACGATATGCTTAAGACTTTTAAATGTATACCTAAGTATGTATGTATACCAAAGTAATACAACTAGCTAAGTGAAAAACATTCTATGAGATTTTTCCGACGTAAGCCGTAGTTAATATAAAAGGAAAAAGACGTAGGTAAGTTATTAAATGATTATAGAATAGATTAAGATAAAATAGGTTACATTTCCTGGTGAACTCCAGGAAAGCAATCGAAACCTCTGGTAAGCCAATGTTAATTGCAGCTCAACTGTAGCCAGGCACGAGCTGCCAGCTAATTAGCGGATTAGAGCCCCGAAGGTCGTTAAGTACAAAAGACTACACAGACGGGAGATAATTTTATGCGAATTAACAATTTAAACTAAAATCGTAGTAAGAAGCTTATTTTGGTCCAACGAATTTTTGCATAAAAGACGAAACAAGTTATGCTGATTTCATACGTTTTATGATAAACAAAGCTGAGTCTAGCTTAAAATTTGAAAATATACTCCAGCGTAAATTTGTATTTCTCTATTCAAAATTTGATACAATATTTGCATTCCTAACCAACAAACTGAAATTACCTTCACCGTGTAAAAATCAACTTATTCAGAAATATTTCCGTAAGGGCAATTCTAGCTGCATTGAATATACAATATTATTATACATTAAGTAACCTTGTGTGATGCCGATGTACCTACTCGTATTATAATAATAATAATTATTATTACAAACAGCTCCTGATTTTTACGAGATAATAAAGTTGAAAATATAAAATAATCAACCCAATTTCACCAAATAAAAACCCTTAACTAAGCAAATAACAGAAGAGACAAGAAAAAATGGAAAAGTCAAAAGCGAACTGTCTTTTCTGTTCGCGTATAATCTTTTCTCATCTGTATTCATGTCATTTAGCGAAGCGGAACCCTGACACACATGGGGAAGTTTGCAATATTAAGCCATGTGTTGGAATGTGTATCAGTAGCACAAACGGTGCGGGGCCATGCTCGCTCCCATCTCGTTAGTGCCCAAGAAGATTGCGCTGCACTTTGTGTGTCTCGTTCATTAAGCCATGCTAAAATATTCACGTGCCAGAGTCAAGCCCAAACAAATTGCTTTCTGGCTAATGTTCCTTGAAATAACGGGAACGACGAATAGAAACTGTGATAATTGAATTACAGATGGAATAATGTAAATCTCTTTGATAAATAATTACACCGAAGTTATTCACACACAAGAAAGATTTTAGTTTTATCGTTTATAAATAGCAAACGAGTATGAACGCACCTGGGGATTTATTCACTATGACATTAAAAATGTAACGTGGCCTAATTAAATGAAATCCACACGGCCGAAGTCGCAGGCATAAGTTAGTTTAT
>DWQK01003331.1:0-11694 GCA_018231225.1 Noctuana stator | reverse complement strand
CTCCGAAGCACGGAAGCGCGCATGAAATTTGCCACTAGCAGTCACCCATCCGAGTACCGGCCGCGCCCGACGTTGCTAAACAGTGTGATCGCTTGCGATTCACACTACCAGCGGGGCTATGCGCGCTTCTAAATGATGAAAAAATATTTTAGGAATATAAATAAACATTAAGTAGGTAATAGTATGTATCCTATTTTTATTGAAGTTCCAGACCTACGTTTATATTGCTTAACTTCCTATAAGTCTCCAGTAATATTCATTTCTCTCAATATGCACATCTGAGACAAACTGCACTGCTTTTTACAGGTCGTTCCATTCGGCTTCAGACGGCTGCTGCGCTGGATAACAAAGGAGTACAACAATGTGCCAATCATAGTAACAGAGAATGGTTATGCCGACTTCAGTGGAGTCCACGATGATGCCCGCGTGTCCTACTACAGTCACTACCTGAACGCTCTGCTGCACGCGATACACGAAGACAACAGCAACGTGGTTGGCTACTTCGCATGGAGCCTTATGGACAACTTCGAATGGGATGACGGATATGTGTAAGTTGCCTTTTTTATATAACAACTAGCGGTGCCACGCGGCACATCTCACTCATAGCCGCCGGCACTAGGATTCCTTGTGTTGTGGGGGCCATGGACACGCACAAAGACAAAATCAGACTAAGTGAATTCGAATTGAAGATTTCATAGCACAATAACGCGGGAGTACCTAATAATTATCCACTGGTTTCCTATTTATTGTGTGCTCCCAAATAAAGAAACATTTTATGTTGTGATGTAACTATTAAACAAGTCTTAAAAGGTGCAAAGTGAGCTCTTTAAATTCCTAAAGTGAGCATTGAGGGCGATAGATGAACACATTAATAATATTTGTCACAGTAGATGAATGGGTCGTACCCACAGTACTTACTGTCTTTAGATTTAAAGTCTTACCCACATGAGCAAATAGGAATCGGAATTGTTTTTAATCACCTAGTGTTAAGTTTGTGTGCAAAATCGAAAACTGTACTTCATCATTATAAACCACTAATGATTCTACTGCTGGGCATGGTTCTCCTTTTAAATATATCTGTATTTGTATTATTGTATTATGTGTATTTGTCTTTGTGTGTGTCCATGGCCCCACGACACAGGGAATCCTAGTGTGGGGCTGTGAGTGTGAAGCGTTATTTATTGATTTATTTATTTCTCTATGTAATTAATTGTTTCACCGGTTTTTTTTTATTTCTCGTTAAGTTTAGAGTAAAACGTGTTCAATACAAAATTAGGGTAGCAGTGGTATCTCCCCGGGCGAACTTTGTATGCTCTACCACCAAAATTGTTAAGAGCGGCAATCATAATTCTATTGTGAAATAATTATAACTCGCTTTACGAAAAAAACCGACTTCAAAGTTGTCACGCACATACAAGACTTCAGTATATGATTTTCTCATAGATGCCGTTAATTGTCAGCACTGGACTAAATTAAAATAGTATTTATTAGAAGTAATAGCAATGGTGATACATTTTGGAGGGCAACACCAAAAGTTTTGTTTTTTTTTAGTCTATGGCCTCCTCCTCTCTGACTGTCATGTTGTCTACATACGTGTATGTAATGTAATGTGTGTGTAGACTGTGAAGTATTAAAATAAACAACTTAATCAAGTTCCATCTTTAATTAAAAACTATATTAACATCAGTATTAAACGGGAAGCATCAGCTTTCAAACAAAAAAATCATCCAAATCAAACAGTGAAAAGTTGTGACGTAACAACCATAAAAAAAATATAGTCGAATTGAGAACCTCTTCCTTTTTTTGAAATCGACAAAAAATAAATTCATATTACTAGTATCATAAGTCCTCAACAGTCATAATAGCTGAACTGAATACATTACAAATTATTCAAAGAGAAGTGGCGGTGAACGGTGTGAAATAACAGGTGGATCGCGCCATAGTGTTGTAATTGACTTATGTTAATGAATAATCCGCATTGGAGCAGCGTGCCGGAGTATGATCCAGGCCTTCCCCGTGGGGAGAGACCCGTGCCCAACAGTGGGACATAAAAAAAGGGTTGAAATCAATGAATAATCTTAGACAATACTATAAATAGATTGTTTGCCAAGGTCGTTCGCAACAGTCGCTCTACCGTATCATTATGCGACTGTACGTACTCGAGAAGAAAGCTTTTAAGCCTCTCGATACGGCAGTTTACCATCTTCATATTGCTGACATCGATTGTAGGCTCAACGACGCTTGTATCGATACGGAGTGAAGTGTGCATTATGTAGAGTTAGCTGTATAATATGGCCCTGCACAAAAAATGCTCGGAATATATTGATGACGTTTATTATGCTAATTTAGACATAATATGAACTTACAGGCTTTAGTTACAAGGGCGGCGGTTGTAATTCCCACATGATCTATAGGTATTACATTGTGGAGGTTATTATAAATTCAAATTTAAATTCTCTACATGAGTTTAACTAGCACTTGTCTTGTTTTTTTTTCTTTTTCTTATATACTGACTTGCTTTTTTTTAGCTGATGGTAAGTGAGAAGAAGTTTAGTTTAGGACTACAGGACTACCTACAGAACGCTTGCCCAGTGCCTAATTACTCTTGCCTTTAAGTTCATAAACTAGAACTTTTCCCATAAACATGTAGTATGTCGGTCAACATTAGAATTGAAACACATAAGTTTATTTGTTTCAAGAAAGTCCTCTCGCTCGTTTCTTGTGAGGCAAATGCAAAGAGCCTTCAAAGCCTTCTCTTTGACGTATTTCGGAACTACTGTGTGAAGCCTACCGCATACATTTCTCACTCAAAAGCGGTTGGGAATTTTGGAGGAAACACATTTTCAGAAACGTTTTATGGCAAACGGTTATCCCCGTTTAACATTCCTGCAAAAATGTACGAAATTGTAGTATGTAATCAAATATTACGTCTTTATTGTAATAAAAATACCTATTGTTAATATATAGTCTGCAAGCATTCTGTTTCGAAGACAGTAAAAGGAGAATAAGAAAACTTACTTTCCTTTCTGAACATTAGCTACCCTACATTTTTATTTCAGTAAGAATTTACTCAGCGGCCACATTTTTTCGCACTGAGCTTTAACCAACTTCATTAATTATGACTCGCCAACAGCGGTCGGTTCAGTAAACTACGCCCTACTGAGAAATACTAATTAAATTCTGCATAATTTCTCATCACAACAGAATAAAATGCGCCCAAGTTTCTCCTTCTAGTGAACGTTTTCGCTAAAGTTCGCGAGTTGTACGCGAGTCGAGTCAATAGATCGATTTATTATTGTAGAGTGAAAATAGAAAATAGTGAGTAGAAAAAATACTCCCAGTTTAGTTTTCAAAACAATTTCTGCCCGCGGTTATGAAGCGTGGAAGTTTTGTGGTCATTATTTAAGTTAGAATGACAGTTAAAGTTAGCTTCAGGTCCAAACGTAACGTATTGAAGCGATGGTTTTTTAAATTTAATTTTCGGTAATCGGTAACCAATTATCTCGCCTTATACTAAATATATGACGACCAGTGTAGTGTAATGTATGCCGGTATAACATATTAAAGCGTCCTGGTTTCGATAACAGGCGGGGCAGAAATTTAAGCGATGAATTTTATTTCTATTCCCGATCTGGGTGTTTCTGTTTGTCTTTTTATATAGGAGCCTCGATACAAGGGATCCTAGAGTAGAGCTGTGAATGTAAAGCGTGTGAAGCGTTATATTGTTTTTATATTTAGCCAATTTTGAAACAAGAGGTTGTACTCGTATATTCGACAGAATCCGTCGACAGCGTATACAACTGTTTTTGTAAAGAAGTAGGTACCCTAATTGAGGATTATAAGCGACTATAGAAACAAAAAAATAAATTCATAACTACAATTGTTTTGATTAAAGAACAATTCTCTAATCCTTTTACCATTGAAATCGCGTATCTTGCATAATTTCGACGTCTGTATACGGGTAGGAGGAAGAGCCGACATTACGTACAGACTGCAAGTTAATTAGCAAGTGGATGAGAACAAAAGACGGCGTTGCTGCGAAGTTCTCGACGGACAAACATAATGAGAAACTGAGTTGTGCTGTTGTTGAAGAAGTGAGCCATTACCTCCTTCTATTACCTTTAAAGCAGGAAATGTCATGGAACTTGGTTTGAACTATGGTTTACGAGTAAAAATCATACGTATTTGTCTTGTTTTATCCGACGGATAGGTATCTTTATTTTTCTAGGACTTCTCTCCTATTTGAGGTTGGACGTAGATGTCCATGGGTTACAATGACTACTTAACATCAGGTGACATGCTGCAGGGCACTCGCTTACTACTCACAAACCATAAAAATAACTGCATTTATTTAAATAGTCTGTTCCAAAATCAGGTAAACTCGTAATCAAAATACCCCTATTTGACAAGAAAGTCAAAATGAAATATACTTTTATTGAGCTGTCAAATTGCGACTCCGTACATTATGACGTCATAACTTCATGAGTTAATTGACAGATTTTTTTAATGATTTAATAGAAAAGAATTTATCAAAAAATGTGAATCAAATGAAAATTTTAAAATTATTTTATATACTTAAATAACTTTTTAGAATTAATTGCGAGTAGCGTCAAATACGCTATTGTTGCAAAATATGACTCTGATGACCTTATCAAGACGAACCAGCAAATGAGGCATTAAGAAAATTCGATCACAGGCGCTAAATCAATCAGGGCACATAGCAGAGATTCTTCGATTAGCAACCCCCAATTAAGCCCTTAACCTCAATATAATTAGCCGGCCTTCTTTGTTGTGAGCTTTGAAAACCTTTGATTGATCGAGCCTTTGTGAGAATTAGGTGGGCCTTTTTCTTACTAAAATCATTTGAAGTTCAGTCGTAGTGAAATGTTTTAGTTTACTTAATCCACATATTATTTTGTACAATCTACTATTTTTTTGGATCCGTTTTTCGGCTACAGAGGAAAATGCTTTTTATGTCAAGTATGATAGGTATTATTTTTTAAATTACGTAGGTTTTTTTTTTAAATTACCAAAATTATCTTTTTATCTATTGAAGTTTGTAACCTATATTTTTGGTACTATTCAATACAGGTGTTCTACGCTTATAAAATACTAGCTTTGCCCCGCGATTTTACGCGCGTTAATAATTGTAACGTAATGCTTGATAGCCTTATAACCTTCCTCATGAATGTAGCTATCATAAACAAAAATAATTTTATAAATCCGACTTGTAGTTTCAGAGATTAGCGCGTTCAAACAAACAAACAAACAAACTCTTCAGTTTTATATATTAGTAAAGATTAACAATGCTTATAAAATACTAACTATAAATCCGTTTTCCAAATAGAATTTAAACGCACTGATTGCCGCCGTCGCAATGTTATACGAGTAATATTTGTATAAGTATAGAAGGCCCCGAACAAATCGTTTTTTACGTAAATGTATACGAAATAGATAAAATTCATCATTTCCACGCATTCACCGGTTTACGCGTTTCGCGTTTGTTTACACACGTTTGCGCCATGTTTGCTTGTTCTATCGGAAAATTGTAGCTCGAGTTCGGAGGTTATGATTTTCAGTGCTATTTCACACGATGGGTTTATGATATTGATAGATATAGATGAAAACTTGTAGCGCGTTCGTAAGTGTTTTCGGTTTGTTTTAGATACCTGGTGTATTTCCGTTATCCCCATTGGCCCGTTATGCCCTCAGTCAATGGGGACAACGGGAAATAAATAATATTATTTAAAAATCTTCCAGTTGTCCCCATACACTGTCCCCATTGAAATTGTAAAATTAAAATACCTACGGGTTTCACAAGGATGCCGAAATGTTCATAACTAATCTATAACTACTAATATAATAAAGCTAAGTTTTTTTGTTTGTATGAACGCGCTAATCTCTGGAACTGCAAGTCGGATTTGAAAAATTCTTTTTGTATAATGATAGCTACATTAATGAGGACGGTTATAGGCTATCAAATATCACGTTAAAATTATTAAGGCGGTTGAAACCGCAGGTCACAGCTAGTATAAAGATATAATAATTGCGCCGCGGTACCTAATATTTATTACATAGTTTATAGTTCATCTTCTATAAATCAGTCGGACCGCCACTGCGTTTTCCATATTACAGCTAGAAAACGCAGTAGAGATGATATTATTAAAATGTCGCAGCTTACTTCGTGTGACACTGAGACGGAATTACGCTTGTTCCTTTTAAACAAATGTACGTGGGATTTACTTTGGATTCTATCGTATTGTAACTTACAATTAAATAAGATATTATTTCCATAAATATTGCCTGCAACTCTTTTTATGGCTTACTTTTACTTGTCTCTTCCCACATTAGAGGAAGGCCCGGAGCATTCGTCACCACGCTGCTCCAATGCAGATTGGTGGCCAACCCGTATCTGATGTTCTCAAACCACGCGAAGGGTTTCCTATCAGATTTAAAGACGGTTATCTATGGATAACAGCCGGGACCGACGGCTTAATGTGCCCTCCGAGCAAGGAAACGCATATGAAATTTACCACTACCCCACTTTTTATAGCCGATTGCTCGGCACGGGTTTCTTCCAAAGAAAATGCCTGGAGTATTTTCCACCAGTTTGCTCTAATGCAGTTAACAAAACCAAAAGGATCTCTGATCGAGGTTAAACGACTGTTATCTATCGATAATAGCTGGAATCGACGGCTTAACATGGCCTTAGAAACACGAAAAAAGCTTCTTCGTAACTTGATCCCGAACAAATACCTACTGAAATGATATGAAGGAATTTTGCAACAAAACTTGAAATCTCCTTGTATTACGTGACACCAAATACAAGAACATAGGAGCAAGCCTAAAACTCATTAAAACTAACACGTTGCTCTACAACAAAAGATTGAATCCAATTTAACAAAAAAACACCAAGTTTTCTCTGTCGTTTTCACGCAGTCAACAATGTCTGTGAAGCTTTTAAAATAAAACGTAGAAAAACTCTGTTCTAACAAAGAGCTGCCTCTTGGAGTCGCGTACGTAGAAGCTACTTCTTGACCCCTTCACTCTTGGACAACGACATTAAAATTGTCTCCCTTGTTCCCGCGAAGTGACAACTTTAGTTGCTGCTTGAAATCTTGTTTTTGTTGTTAACGGAGAAAATCGTAAACGTGCTCACGGTACAACAGAGTGTGAACGTTAAAGTAAAACTATCTACTTTTACTATATAAGCGTATTAGCGCGTATCAATGCGATAGATTCATTAAAACGCGCGTGTATGTACCTATGTATAATACTCGTAACATGTGTGCTTTATTTTATAAAAAATGCATCGTTTTAATTGCGTTTTTAGTAAGGTCATACTTAGATTGAAAAGGTCTGATCATTGGCAACTGCCAGCATATCTATGCGGGTAAATTCTAAATATGAGACTAGCTGACCATCATAGTTCTGGTTCTCAGAAAAACCAATTCGTAAGTATGAGATGCGGGAAATTGGATTATTGCCAACTTGCATCGGCAAAAAAGGTTTTGACAGATTTAAACTTCTTATTAAACTCACTGTGGGGAAAACTGCCATTAAAACGGAAATGGTTCGTATTCGGCCCGCGTGAGAGATCACAAATCAAGGTTTTATCGTGGGAGTCCGGTGCAGGAAACTATGTATCATAAGTGGCCATCGATCGAGAAACAGCTGCGATTTACGACCGCAAACCGATGTAAGTAAGACATAGATTCTGTGGAAGAGACACGCTACTTAAAAATTATAATTTGCGTTACGAAAAAAACCGACTTCGAAGTTGTCACGCACATATTAAAATTTAAGTTTTACGAGTATATGGTTTACTCATATATATCGTTGTCAGAACTAGAGCAAATTATAATAAGACCAAACGGGAGGCATAACCTTTCAAATAAAAAAATATCATCCAAATCCGTTCACCCAGTCCAAAGTTATGAGGTAATAAACATAATAAAATACAGTCGAATTGAGAACCTCCTCTTTTTTTTAAGTCGGTTAAAAATGCTTTTAACCAGGGTGTAACCTGATATGAAGTGGGAACTTCAATCCACAGATATCTTACCATCTATCCTTTAGTACTACTAAAAGTCTATCTAATATGTGCTACTACTGAGATTTACTAAAGACTGAGATGGTCGTCTCAGTATAAAGTGTTCCTCTACATGAACCCACGACACAGGCAATTCTTGTGTGGGGCTGTGAGTGTGAAGCGTTATTCATGTGTTATTTAACTGCTTCCCTTTAGAAATTGATGTCCCCCGGTCCGTCAGTCAGCAGTGCTTGCTGTTTAAAAGTTATTATTGCACTAGCTGTACCACGCGGTTTCACCCTCGTTTAGAATTGTGACGTAACGCTTGATAGCCTATAACCTTCCTCATTAATGTAGCTATCAGACACAAAAAGGATTTTTCTAATCCGACTTGTAGTTCCAGAGATTAGCGCGTACAAATAAACAAACTCTTCAGCTTTATATATTAGTATAGATTAAATCAACTCCAAATTATTAATTATTATTTAATTATTTTGAATTAATAAATCATCCCAAGTTTTCCTTTATTACTTTTGATTAAAAGAAAGCCAGTTCCAGTGACTGTATGTTTTAGTTTTGTAATTCTTTATATTTATCGATACTTTATCATATTTTAGTGCATACAATTTAAATGTTATTGCATACTACTTTACATACAAACAAAGTTATGTATTTTGATTCGACAAGTTCAGCGTTAATTTTGATCGAGGTTTTAAGTAAGGGAGAATGCTTAAGCGTATCAAAAGTACTTACAATTACTCAACCATAGAAAGATCTTCAATCACAATAATTATAAAACCTTTTTTACAGCAAATGAAAATTTGATTAATGGATTGTATTTTCTGTACCTAACCTCAAATATAATATCTTTAATGTTTGTTACGTCATAACTTTCGACTGGGTGAACTTATTTTGATGATTCTTTTTTTATTTGAAAACGGATACCTCCCGTTTGGTCCCATTTTGTTCCAGTTCTGACAAAGGTATCCATGAGAAAACCATATAAGTATTAAATTTCCAAATTTGCGTAAGTATGTGCGAGACAATTTTAAGGCCGGTTGTTTTCGTAACGCGAGTTATAATTATTAGAAGTCGGTTAAAAATATAGCGGAATGATTTATGACACAACGTGTGTTGTCGTTATTTGTTTATATTTTAGGCTAAACGGTAACAAATGTGTGTTTACGAACCGGATTAGCTACCGTTCCGTAAATCCCGTAGCGTCAGCATATTCAACTAGCGATAGCTTTATGAACATTGAAAATAAAACGTTGGTTTAACTGCCTTTGAGTTGCTTTGTTAATAAATAAATGAATAGGTTTAAGCACAAAAGCTGTGAGGTAGAATAATAAGTTAATTATAACTTGCTCTTTGGTTAAGAAAAACATGTTGACCCGTTTAATAAAGTGGTTAAAATGTCGGTCCGCTGTTTAATAGAACCTGGGTTCCGTTCTCAGCGAGGTAGAAGTTTCAATGATTAATTCGGTTTCGGTTTAAAGTTTCTTTATTTCTCATAAGACACATTGGTCAATGAGAAACTTATCCAGTTGTTATCGATAGATAACAGTCGTCAAATCTGGTCGGAAAGGTTTTGGGCGGTTTGACAACATCCGACACGGGTTGGCCACTAACCCGTATCACCAATCCGCATTGGAGCAGCATGGTGGAGTATGCTACAGGCTTTCCCCGGTTGTGGGGAGAGACCCGAGCCCAGCAGTGGGACATAAAAAAGGTTGAAGGCAAGACAGGCATGTAGGCTTTGGTAAAGAAAAACACGTTGACCCGTATAGTTTAGTAGTTACCATGTTTGAAGGATTGGTTCGGTTCTCAGAGCGGTAGAATTGAAAGGATTAATTTCGGTTTGGATTATGATCTGAGTGTTTGTGTTTGTCTTTGTGTGTGTTCATACTCATAGTCCGAGGCCCCCGAATCCCCGAATCGTCCGGGATTCCCTGAAACTTTATGAGGTTCGTCTGATGAGAAATAAAAATATATTGCTGCCAATAATAATTACCTATACACGTCCAAAGGGTCACAGGATTAATTATAAATTCTTAATAGCCTGTGCTAAAATAACATATGCTTTCGAATATTAATTACCCTATTACCATTAATTAGGATTAAAATTTTCATAACCTACATTAATGCGTTATGATTTAGATGTGATTAATTGGCGTAAATTATTGATAACAAATATTGTATGTGCGTTAAATTTTTTTCATTATCGCTAATATATTAATTAATGTTATTTAATCTACACTACCTCTTTCATATGACTTTGTTCGCTTAAGCTCATTAATAACTTTATTAATGACTATTAAATTAGGTTACAATCAATACAATTCTAGTTATACTTAGTATAGTCCTAGTACTATTGACTATTATAACTGTGATATTGATTTTTTTTATTAGTCACCCATCTTTGATTCTGATCCCGCATCTGAGGTCACGGGAAATTGTTTTTTTCAACTTACTTCAAAAATGGAGGACGTTCTCAATTTGATTGCATTTTTTTAAATGTTTCTATCATTTTTTTTAATTTTCGCTTTCGATTGCGTGAACCGATTTTGATAAAATAAAAAATTATTTTAAAGCTGGTGCTTCCCGAGGTCCAGTCCAGTTATGACAATGACATCCATGAGAAAACCACATAAGTCCTAAATTTGTTACATAAGTGGTAAAGTTTTCTTAAATAAAACATTTAACCTCACCTCAGCGACAATGTCGCGTTAAAAAATCTAATAATATTCTAGAAAAACATAAAATTGAACAGTCTTCCTTATAAAATTCCAATGCTATTCAGCCCGCAGAAAGAGTACCTACCTTCCACAGTAAAACAAAAAGTCACCGCCGTCGATAAGAAATTGAATCTACATTCGTCGTATCCGCGCCGTCCGCCACAAAGCGACGACATTTCGTAGAATATTTGTTGGGAAACTGAACGATGAAATTCATTTCTTTGTGGTACTTATGATGCGGTACAATTCTTGATATGCGCTCGAATTTACACAAGGCCGGACTTCGTACAGTTCAGAATTATTGGGCCTCTTTTTATTGGTGGGCACATCATTAAAATATTTGTAATTATAGTTCTTTATAGGTTAAAATAAATATCACTCAAACTTTATTGAAAGTTGATGTCACGTAGTTTCGCATGTTTGCGATTGATACTTGTAATTCAAGCGCTTGCGTGCTGCGGAGGGCATGTTCAACCGTCGGTCCCAGTTGTTATCTATAGATAACAGTCGTTAAACGTGGTCGGAGGCCCTATGAGCGGTTTGACAATATCCGACACGAATTGGCCACTAATCTGTATCTCAACCAATCCACATGGGGGCAGCGTGGTGGAGTATGCTCCAGGCCTTCCACGGTTATGGGTAAACACCCGTGCCCAGCAGTGGGACATGAAAAAGGGTTGAATGCATTTATAAGAACCGTATAAAGGATGCAATGTAAAGATAACATTGATTTTTCTGTATTTCTGATAACACTACCACTAACGAGAATTGTTACACAGCAAAACCTCTGAGGCGTAAGCTTTGCCGATTAAACGCGGGTTTTAAATCAGTGGGGAAATGAAAACTCGACGAGCAGTTTTTAATTTTTCCTACAGATCGTCTATATATATATTTATTACATATATATATATATATGTATATATA
>DWQK01003330.1:0-11695 GCA_018231225.1 Noctuana stator | reverse complement strand
GTGTTGCTTTTCTTATTCGGCAGATAAGGCATCTTGAGGCAACACTTCGCACAGATGGTCTAAGGTGAATGATCCAGAATCGTTGTCTGAGCTCATTTATGACAGTTTCATTATTGGCATGTGCAGCTTGAGTATGATAGTGTAATATAATAAGCCGAGAAACATGATTACGTCCATCAAGTATAGCAGGTCTTTTGACTTCTGCAGAAACATCCGTTGTAGCATCAATTCGACCTTGAACTCTCATAACGCCGTCACAGTCTATGTATGGCGAAAGAGATAATAGTTTGCTCGTTTTAGGAATAGGTTTTTGATCATTCAAAAGTGCTAGCTCTTCAGGAAAGGATTCCAGTTGTGCTTGCCTTAGAATCAAAATTTCAGCTTTATTCATTTTAATAGCATTCACAGTTCCATCTTTCTTCTTCCACTTTTCTACCGCAGCGAATAGCGTAGCTGTAGCACGAAGTAATCGAGTCCACGAAGAAAACCTCTTGACATCAGGAATAGGAACAGATTCTACTGGTGTAATTACTGTCACTGTAGCTTTCTTTAGCTCAACATCATCATCACATATCTTAGTAAACTTGTTTTCAGGCCACAACACTTTTCCAAGTTGTAAGAAGTCAGGACCGTGAAACCACGGATGTGTATATGTCAGATCATCTACTATTTCTTTTGTTGCAAAGTCCGCAACGTTCATAGAGGTCGGAACATATCTCCATTCATCAGGTTTGGTAAACTCATCTATCTCTCCTAGACGGTTTGCAACAAATGGTTTATAATCTCGTGCATCGCTCATAATCCATAGGAGAACTGTAGACGAATCAGTCCAAAAGCAACGTCTGTCAGGCTTTATAGTGTGTTCTTTTTCAATAGTAGCAGCTAGCCTGCAGGCCAGCACTGCTCCCTGTAGTTCTAAGCGTGGTATTGATACAGGTCTTAATGGCGCCACTCTGCTCTTACTGGCTATAAAGGCTGTAGTCACACCTTTGTCATGTACAAATCTCCAGTACGCAACGGTAGCGTAGGCTTGTGGAGAAGCGTCACAGAACACATGTAGCTCACGTTCTGTTATTGCTTTTGTTGTTTTGTTGTTTTGTGTAATTACTGATGTTGCATTTAAATACCATCTTGGTATGCGTAACTCCTTAACTTTCTCAAAGCACTTCAGCCATTTGCACCACTTGGTGAACTCATTATCTTTTACACGCTCATCCCATGCAATTCCACTTCTCCAAGTATCTTGCAACATTATACGAGATTTAATCGTTAATGGAGCCAGAAAGCCTTGAACATCGAAAACGGACATTACTACTTGCAACATTTCTCTTTTAGTTGGTCTTTGTAAGCATTTGAGTATTTCTTCACTAATCCGCTTCATGGATACATCAAAGCTGAGTGCGTCATCGGTGGGAAACCAGTATAGTCCTAAGGTTCTCTCACCTTCGCTCGTTCCCTCAACATTAAATTTTACAGCACTAGAACCGAGGTCATTGATTGGTAAGCTTTCTAGGACTTTCTTGCTGTTACTGATCCAGTTTCTTATTTCGAAACCACCCATTTTGTGAATATGTCTGACGTCATTAACTAATTGTACAGCAGCGTCTTCAGATTCAATACTATCCATCAGATCATCAACATAATGGTTTTGAATAATGCTTCTGACCGCACGTGGCATCTCCTTTTCATACAGCGTGGCATTCTTATTCTTAACATATTGAGCCACGAAAGGAGAGCAGCAAGCTCCAAATATTAGGGAGTTCATTGCATATTTGGAGGGCGGCTTTGCACTCCTAATGTCATCTCTCCAGAGGAAACGCAAAGCATCCTGGTCCTCTCTTCTAATCTGGACCCTCAAAAACATATCCTTGATATCGCCTGTGATTGCGACTTTATGTTCTCTGAATCTCAGCAAGACACCAAACAGAGATATGAGCAAATCCGGGCCTTGAAGGAGGTAATCATTCAGAGAATACCCATGTGATTTAGCAGCAGCGTCAAATACTAGACGCAATTTTTTCTTGTTCGGGTTATCAACACCGAAGTGTGGTAAGTACCACAATCGATTAGATACAACCTCGGGTTCTGAACAAGGATACGCATAATGGTTTTCCAACAAATGTTTTACCCTTTCTCGGTATCTAGTTTCAAAGTCTGTGTTTAAACGCATTTTCTTTTTCACGCTCTTCAGACGACTGAACGCCGTAGCATATGAGTCGTGCATTTCAATAGTCTCATACTTCCAGGGCAGACCAACCTCCCAATGATCACCGACACGACGCGATGTCTTATCCAGAATTGCTAATGCTTTGACATCGTCTGAACATTGTCGTGGCTTAACGCTCACTCCAAGAGCATCGAGTGCATACGAACGCCTTACAAGATCATCTAGGCTGCGTTCGCTTTCGCTTTCATGATGCGATAATACTATGCAAGTATTAGTCAATCCATGTGGTCGGCCTCTTTCAATTGTATTACCATGCACTGACCATCCAAGAACAGTTCGAGTAGCATTAGGATCACCCTCAATTAACTCCAACGGTGATAAGAGATGGTAATTGTCTTGACCGATAATCATCGATGGCGTCATTATGTCAGAACACAGAGCATCCTGGATACCAGATAAATGTTCATAGCGTTCCGGTTTTGTGTATTGACTGGGAAGATTAATTCCTTTAACTGTGCTTGCTACTATTCTATAGCGATCAGTGCTTCCTCCCGAGATCTCAAAGCTTAAAAGTTCAGTCTTACAAATCATAACGCTGTTCTCCCAAGCACCACGTACTTGCAAACATTCGGTGCGGCCTGTTAATCCTGCTTGGTTGGCCACTTTCTCATCGATCATCGTGATGGTAGAACCGTCGTCGAGTAGAGCATCAGTATCTATGGTATCATTAGGGCCGTGAATCTTAACACGAACATACTTGAGTAACACAGTCGACTGAGTGGTAGTATTCGATACAGCTGTAACATTCGCCACGCAGTTATCAAGGGGCTCGGTTACATTAGCGTTGACAGAATTTTCTGTTGCCTTAGCAATTGGCCAATGCAAAATCTGATGGTGCGGTAGACCACAGTCGTCAATACTGCACAAAGGAGCTTCGCAAGTGTTCTTATCATGGTCGCTCACAAGACATTTTGGACAAAGTCGATTGCTGCGCACAAATGACCATCGTTCCTTTCGGAGAGCGCGCTTAAACATTGGGCAATCAGTGACAATATGATCGGAGTGCTTGTGGCAAAAACGGCACTTTGCAGCTTCTTTTATTCGTGTCAATACGGTGTGATGCCGCTGTGGGTGTGAATGAGTGACAGGAACTTCAAATCTCCTTATGGACGTCTGTAACATCGATACACCGACATTCGATATCTTTTGCGCCTCAACATCCAAAAATTCCGATAATTGTTCAAGTCGAGTCATATTTGGACTTTTATTTCTATTGTCGTGTACATAGTCGGCCCATCTAGTAATCAAACTGCAAGGCAATTTCGATAAAATAACAGAAGTGAGTTCGGGACTTCTTAAATAATCATCTTGCTTTATGGCCTTCGTAGCGACAACGCAGTTTTTTATTTTTATAGAAAAAGAAACAATGTCATTATGATATGACAGCGACAATGACGGAAGTTTTTTCAATTGACTAACAATTTTTTGTATGATAATTTCAGGTCGTCCAAAGCGTAATTCTAATGTTTTAATAATAGTTTCAGCTGATACATCACCCATCAGAAGTGCGGAAACGGATTCTTTAGCTTCGCCTGTTAAACATTTTCGTAGACGACATACATTCTCCGCGTTCGAAAATTGACAGATCTTAGTCGATTCATCGTAGAAATTTTTAAAATGAATCCAATTCATGGCTTCTCCCCCGAACGAGGGTAGATCCTTAGGCGTCGCAACGCGACTCATTAGTTTGTCTGCAGCGGTCACTTGCTTGCAGCTACGAGCACAACCTAGAGCGAGATCATGTACTGCGTCTGCTAATTTCAGTATTGCTTGATCTTGAGCAATTGGTGCTGACGAGTGTTGCTCTTGTTGTGCAGGGCTTGAACAACAGACATTTTGAGCGAAGTGTGTCGGACAATGGTCATCATGTTCCACGGCGGGATCATGTTCCACGGCGGGAGCTAGGTAGCGTTCATCTTGTGCAGTAGGTTCTGAGTGGCACGCATCGTGTGTCGCAGTCGTACGACGAAAGTTTACATTCTGTTGCACCACCCAGTCATCTGTCCTTACTGCTGCAGACGCTGACGATATACTGGAGCCCGCACGGGATCTTCGCTTTTGTTGTTCATCTAGTTCTGCTAGGCTCACACTTAGTTTTTTATTCACAAGATCTATTTGAGCTTGCATTTTCATCTCCTGCAACTTGGCTTCTTCAACGGCGATCAACAAACGTGATTTCTCCTCGGCCGCTTCTAGTTCTAATTGTTTCTTGCGGGTTTCCACAGAAATAACCGAATTTCTGGAGCTGGCGGCTCTTGAAGACTTGCTTAAAGACGTAAGTTCTTTGCGATGGTCGTTTTGTGAAGTTGTAGGCGATGACATCTTGCTGCGAGCTTTTGATCTCGTTAGCATCTTGTAGACTATATTTACTACTTATACCTCAGTTGCTTAGTTGCTCGAAGGACCACTATATTGGATAGCTACGCTGATTGATGGTCAAGGTATAGGTAGAAAATGTAGAAAACATAGGTAGGGAATAAAAACCAGTGTAAGATTATGTGCAAAACTATATTATATATTAATGAGTGACAATTCAAAAGTGACATTCATAAGTTTTTTCTTTTGTGTCGTTAACAGGCTCCAAAAACAGCAGATTTGTAGGTACCGATAGGTACCGATTGATTCATTTGGCTTTCATTAACATTTGTAAAATATTTAGACATGAGTATAAGCTGTAGAACAAGTGATAAATTAATTCACTGACAAACTATTATAAAAAAAGTTGCACGCCGTGATCGAACCCGGAACTCTCCGGGGAGGCCAAATTGAACCACTAGGACATCCACAGTCAACCAAAAGGCAAGTCATATGTCTTCCATCGCGCATCATCAATATTATGTATGCGGGTCATCTTCTGCGTATTATTTGTGAACATCAATAAATCAATTGATAACAGCGACGCCAGGAGATTCATGTGTTCCGCTGAACATCCGCTGTAACTAATATTTATCACTCACACCACGATCGTTACAGGGGCCTATTCGCTACGACACACGAGATTCCTTATCATTGACTTGTGATGTCATAACGCGCTTAAAACATAAACGTGGGTTCGAAACGTGCCACCCACCAAAGGTACCTACTCGTATATATAATGATAATATACACTACGAGTACGTGTGACGAACCAATCGTGGAATTATGTGTGGAATGTGCGTCATTGTGCGTGGAATTGCAAAATCATATTATTGGCGGCGCGTTACGTGTTTTTAATGTCACAGTGAATAAGGCCCCCGCACAGAAGCCGGAAATGGCGTTTGTTCGGAAGATACTTTTTATTGGTTCGACCCATGGCAAGTCCGGGTACTTTATTAGTTTAATTAATAGTTATGATGAAGAAATCCTCGAAACAAAGTTCAGCTGTCGTATAATATTTGTTGAAACATAACACGACTGGATTAATTAGAACAAATTACCATACTGATACGAAGTAGCGATGTTAGCATAACACTATTGAATGTCTTTGATTACGGCTAATTAAGATAGAATTAGTATGTATTACGCTAATTTGGGACTCGCTTTGAGAGATGTTATTGATGCTGCGGAGACTGAATACAAATTAGCTGTCTTACTGTCAGCTGGTAGTACTATGAAACCTATTTATTTCACTTATCATGAACCTCTAACCGTAACTTTATCACCTACGTTTTGTCTTGGTTGTTTTGTCTTCATTCGTACTCGTATGTTCAATCTGTGTTTGTTATTCGTTCTGGTTGACAATAAATTGTGGTCGGCTGTGATTTAATGAGTTTCATTATAACTTCGTCTATCCTCACAAGGCACCGTATATTCAAAGACTACACAGACAGGCTTTGCGTATTTATTTTTTTATTTATTTATGGAAAAGTTACAGCTAATATACATTATAATAATAAAGATTAAATACCTAATTTGAAAGTTTCCGCAGATAAACAATATATTACGTATGGCACGATATGCCTACGTTTCAATGATTTTAAGGCTGATCGTCGTGATTTTTTTACAGAAGCGGGAGGTGAAGGGGAGACCTTAGCGCCATTGACATATTATTAAAAAATGTAGAGGCAGCCTTAAAAACGTTGCAACTAGAGTAAACACCACCTTCCTGTTTAGGCGGAGCCGACGCGGTTTTTGTCCAGGTTTACACAAACATGGCTGCCACCTGTGCAGTGTTTACCGAAGCTTCGGCGAAATCCGTCGACAGATTGCGGGTTGCGGGTGGGCCAAAGATTTTATATTTTACAACACATGTTCAGCGCTAAGCCTTGCTCCATGTCGCTATTTTTTCACATCCAGTAGTTGATTTACTGACAGGTCATGTGATAGAAGTACTATCGATCTTCAAAATATATAAAAGGAAGTTCTATTTCAATAGGAATAATAAACGAACCATAACATTGTTAAAACGAAGAAACTACAAAAAAAACGGCCCTCAAAATTGTTGGAACATCCATCGGCCGGATCCGATCTCATCCCGCAAAGCAAAACGTAATCCAATACGCGAAGTCCACATCTGGCTGTCAGCCTCCAATGAGCAGTGGATGGATGGACGAGGATTAATCTCGTTGAAACTTTTTAGGGTCGTCAGAAAGGAAATCCTATTAACGTCCGAATCCAACCCGTCTGTCTGCCAGGCAGCTCTTGAATTATCGAGAGCCTGAATTGGGAATGCGATGCTATGGAATTACAGAGCATGTACTCATACGTAAAATATACTCGTAAGTGCCTATTAGAAAGCTTGTTCATTGACAATAAAAGGTTATAAGAGCTGACTTTAGAGGAACTTAAAACCCTGTACCTACCTATTATTTATTTTTCGTCATTCTCAGGTATGAGTCAGGTTTGGAGAATTCTTGAAAAGTTATCTTCGTTAAAAGTTCCAAGTAAAGTCTTCGAACTGTTCAGTTCGAATATTTTTCTATAAAAGTAAGTTAGTCCTTATTACATCAGCTATCATCCAGTATAAGTGCCGTTAAAATCCATCCAGCCGTCTTAGAGATTAGCCAGAACAAACAGACAGACAGACAACAATTTTAAAAAGTGTTATTTTAAAAAGCGGTTATATTATCTAATTTTACTAACAGACACTCCATTTTTATTATTATGATATAATAACATGGAAAAACTTCTCCAACCATAAACGAGCCACAGTGAAGCCAGAGTGTGTGTCTTTCGGTTGAGAGATAGGGGGATAGCTGATGAGCCAAACACCAATAAGTCAGTCTGTGACCGGCTGACCGGTAGCAGCTTGTAGGTTGCAGTGACTACTTAACATCAGTTGGCCATGCTCGTTACCTACTTATTTAAGAGAAAAAATACGTGTTCCATAATTCATTAATCTCATTAAAAAAACCCTTTGTCACGCGGCATAGTTACATCTGCTAGTCTTGCCATTTGCCGTAAGCCGTAACAGCCTCATTAGATTGAAACAGAGCTGAGCTTACGGTACCGACAGAGTACAGTGGTCAAACACCTCTCCGACCGTAGTCGGCGATGGTCGGCTAATTACCACATGAAAGCCGTCGCTTTGTTTGCTAAATGAATGCTCGTTGTGGACAGCTGACTACCGCTTCCTGTCACTCTTCTTTCAAGTTCCGCCGTCTAAAATAAAAATGGTCATAATACGTATGTAATAAATAATCTACCCATAGAAAAGGTTCTGATAAATTAATGATAACTTTTTATTAAATAATCAAATACTTACGGTGTACCTACCTAAACGTCTTCATAAGCATGCTCCATGCCCTTTGGTTTAAAAATCGTTTAGCTACGGTTTTTATTGTATACATAGTAACGCTTCTTTCAAACTCGAGACCGGAATCCGCTGTTACACGAATTACCGACAGTCTTCTAAACATTACCAGTAATTACAACTTCTACGAACATGTTCATATACCGTCGCTAGATAAATCGGGCATCTCAACATTACTCGTGATACTTCAGCAATAAACTAGATAGTTTTATTCCACGCAACATACTCGTAATACATCAGAACGTTACACAAATCACGGTGCAGACATTTACGGGCTGTAAAACCAAAGTTTGCTCCAACATTTAATGCACAGTCAAAACAACTCACGAAGATACGCGAACTATTTCACGAAGATGTTTGTTAATAATACTTATCGTACCTTTCAACAACTATATTACAAAACAACATAAGTATAACGCTACGTACAAATTCATACTCGTTACCTGGCTGCGCTCTGGCGTGCTCGTATGTAACTACTCGTATGTGACGACCATTCATAGAGCGATGATTAATATAATATAATCTTCCCTCGGGCTCTTTAAGAAGACTAAAAGAAAGTGATCATTAATTTATACGCACATAATTTAAAAAAATATAGGTCCATGCAGGATCGAACCTGTGCCTATGATTCGGTAGGCTGTAGGTAATTCAGCCACTGGACTGTCACAAATGGTAAATACAATTTATATTATGAAAGAGTTTTTAGAAATACCTTTATCAAACAAAATAAATTCCATCAACTAGTTCCAATGCCAACTTTTAAAAGCCGAGCGGTGTATCAGACTGAAAATAGTAAAAACAAACAAGTAACATTGAATGCAATCTATGCTTTCATTAAGCTATGGAGTTTCTATAGAGTTTGCACTCAACTTTGTCTACGACCACCCTTCGAACATGCCACATCGAACATCCATTATCGGTTGCAAGACTGTGAAGGGATTAAATAAGTACGAACACATCGCATGTTTTCCATACATTGCTTGTTTTCAGTGTAATTTATTAAGTTTTATTTGACGCAGCGAGTAATGTATGGTAAACAAGGTGAATGGCCGTGGTGAGGTTTGATTGACACTCGATTCGAGAGCTAAAGTTATTACGGTTACATTGCTGTTTCTGCGTCACTAGTAGGATGGTGTACGGAATTGGGTGGGCAATGTAATGTGTCTGCTTGTAAGGATCATTCGTATCAGTATCCGGTAGTTCAGTAGGAAGGACCTCAATCGATAATGGTTCCCGCTCGTATTTCCCGACTGGCCTATGATTAGGGTTGACAGTGTTGACACTTGCCTTGTTATTAAAGAAAAGTATTCTCTATTGTAATAACATCATTTATTCTGAATAAGGTTATAGGATAAGGTTCTGATCTTCGGTTTAGTTATTTTATACTCACATAAAAAAACACAAGTTTCATTTTAAAAATCAGTTCCTTTTTCCAATCTTTGTTCTGTTTGAGAGTAATAATAAAATTATACATACTCGAATGTATTTTCATATGCAAAAATGATTTCTTTGCTTATAAAATTATATTGAGATATTTATTACTAAACTTGTTTGAAACAGTGAATTATCATTTTAACGATATCTAAGAGGATTTACGTCACCAGTTTCAGATGAAAATCTTACACAAGCAGTGCAAATAAGACATGCAAATGTTAGTTCATCAAATTGCATAAGTGTTCGAATATTTGATAATCAATAAGATAGCATTAACAATTACCTTATATGTTCAAAAGTAGCACAGACTCGTCAGAAAATCCGAATCTGCGGAGTCATTAGCGCTTCTGCAAGCCCTGTGCGTTCTTGACTTTATAATTCCGATAAGTGCTCGCGGTTAGCGTCCCGCCTCGCACACTTGCATCTGATTTCAAAGTATAACACTCTCCTTTTAACGCTACTTGTACTTCTGTTTAAACATATTATAAATGCGTACGTAGCTTAAAATACTAAGTCTCTACAAAGTTACTTCAGAAAGGGCCATGAAATTACACATTTTAAGGCTAGAAGAAGGTGGGATTTCAAGTTGACGGTATTTGAAGAAACATAACCTAATCTGGACTAATTCTAGTTTTTGGATTCGAATTTAAATAAATGATAGGTAAGAAGAAACGTATCTAATGTATTTAATACTACTTATTGTTAAATCGTATTTTTATTAATTATTTTTTATCTTGGACCTTTCGGAATCTTCAGAATAAGGTCTATCCTACTCTAAAATTTCCAAACAAGGAGTTCCGCTCCGTTCCGAGTTCCGTTTGCAAGCAAATTAAAACGGTCGATTTATGTTGAAGAATAATAAGCTACTTCATAAATATTTATTACAAATTACCCATTAATAAGTACTCACTACATAACGAAACACGATAACATGAGTAATACGACCATGAAATTGATTAACAGCCTAAAGTTGGCACATGATTTCGAAGGAAAAATAACAGTAGGCGTCCTGTCTACTCATAGTCACGTCAATATTTCCACGATTAATCGTTTAATATAAAACGCCACTTTTATTAGGCACGTTCCGAGATTCCGTGTAGCCGACATAATAGCGCTTCCTGCTGACTCAACGATGTACAAGGAAAGCTGTACCATTCGCATTGTGCGATTCTCCGCGAATAAGCAATTTTGGACATAATGGAAGCAAGCATGTGTAGCATTGTGTGGGTGAACGAGGTCAGGGGAAGCGCTTGGTCTTTTAATAACACTAGCAGTGACTTGGCAAAGCAATCAACGTGTTGTTTTGTTGGAAAAATGTTGTTTGGTGTCAAGAGTCTTTGAAACTATAATGGGCTGAGTGTCGAAACCGTTAACATTGAAGCATTAGAGGTACGATCATTATTGGAAGTGGCTGCCTTGAAAAGTGAACTAATAAACCAAGTTGAGTTGTGTTAAATTTATTTTGGAAAAATTACACTTCACGTTCGACAAATCTCACTACCTAAACACTCCATTACCTCACTAGGACACCTATGCAGTGTCGTGGTCATAATGGACACACACACACTCCCACACAAAAACCAGAACATAAACGACCAGACTACGAACTGACAGCTAAATACATCATTTAAATGTCTGCCCCGCTGGGAATGAATGGCAGACCAGTGTTCTGACCACCACATTGGGGCCGTCAATAAATCTATTTATAAGAATGTGCACAGAAAATGAAAACCATTCTCGGTCAAAGTAGTTCAAAAACATTTTGATTAGCAACACGTAGATAATATTCCGAACTGGGGCACAATGATTACGATAAATCAAGTACTTAAGCATTTCACTCGAATATCAACGGTCAACAAATTAGGAGCAGAAGTTATCGGGGGTCCGACCAAAATAGCGAATGGTGTCAGTGTTCAGCAAACAATGTGTCGAACGTGTCTGCTAACAGTTTTTGTCTACTTTGTGACTAACGAGAAAGAATGCATGTCGTCCACACCTCGTTTATAATGTCTTCTGTGAAATGCATCCGCTGATGGCACACGAGGGCCGTTAAAGAAATTGACGACCCCATTTACTTATGCCATTACTTTTTTACTGTTTTTCAGTTTCGTGCGCGTTGCTTGCATCATAATTAATTATGACTATAGTCTCTATGACTTATTTCTCTTACTTTGTAGCAGCTTTTCAACTCAACTTCTTAATGTTTTTAACTGTCATTTTCTACTGAAATCACTAGATATAAACCAAAACACTGTCTATTCGACTTCAAGAACCTGTTCATCAATAAATTAATCAACACTGCC
>DWQK01003329.1:0-11696 GCA_018231225.1 Noctuana stator | reverse complement strand
AGTATGTATGGATGGATGGATGTTTGTTACTCTTTAACGTAAAATCTACTGAATGGATTTTAATTAAACTATACAATAATATACTTAGCTTGTACATCAGAATAATACATAGGTACATAAATTATTAATAAAGATATTGTGTTAATTGCTCAAAAGACTTCTTTTGCGCAGACGAAGTCGCGGCTAGTTTTATACTGTCCAAAATTCACTTCGAAAATAACTTTATAATCAACAATCTCACCACACCACAATAGTGACATCACACATCGCGTAGGGATCAAATTAATTTACCATTTCAATTTACATTTTTTGTGGTGCCGTCCGGGGTAGTATTACCCTCTCGATTAATTGGGTTACGGAGGCCCCCAGGGACAGAAGGGTTACTCCTCAGAGAACTACAGGATTGATTGAGATGGATGTTGTCAACGGTGGGCATTTTTACGTGTTTTTACCCTATTGTTTTTTTTTTTTTTTTATTTACACTTCAACTTTACCCCGTTTCGCTTTCAAGGGTTGTTTAATCAGGAAGATTGCGTGGCTAATTGTTTCTAACTACTTTTAATTTCTTGAGTGGTTTGCTGTTTCTTTTATTACTTGGGAAGTTTAGCAATTTTATTAGTCCGATTTTGGGTTGTAGATAAATATTTTTAATAACGCTTCAATTTAATAGAAGGTAACTACCGAACTCTACTTCAAAGGCATTATGGGAAATGAAAAATATTTATCTAACTACAATTAAATAATATAATTATAAAGATCGTGTAGGTCTCAATTTTCCTTTATGCTTCACTCTCTTTTATGTTGTTTATCTGTAAAGATCTAACTTGATGGATTTTATGTTAATTTTACACAGAAACTAATGAAAATCTCTACTTAGTTTCTTAAATACATTATTATATTATCATAGGATAAGTAAATAAAATCGTCCTGTCTATATGTTCCTACATACTCCTATATGTACTACCTCCGTATGTAGTTAAAATTTTAAATGCAGGTATTTTAAAAATAGGTTTCCAAAGACTATAACTTCTGTACCAACTCTATTAAGATAACCAAAGTCTAATTTTCTCAAAGTAGGTGGGATGGTGAGATGGTGCATGACCACCAACCTCGAGAGCAAGTGACTAATGGTTAGTTGACAAGCGCCCCGCAGGCAGGGTTGACACACCAACGATAACATTATGCTGTCGTAATTATGAAAAAGATATGTTGAATCTTATAGTGTGATAACATCTGTAGTGTTATGATTAGCCTTTCAAAATTGTGATTTTTTTCAAAAGAATTTTTACACATTATACGTTATCTATACTACTCGTAATATTATAAAGAGGAAAGATTTGATTGTTTGTTTGCATTGAATAGGCTCCGAAACTACTGGACCGATTTGAAAAAATTATTTTTCTATATGATAGCTACATTCATGAGGAAGGTTATAGGCTATCAAGCATTACGATACTCTACTTAAAACGGGTGAAACCGCGTGGCACAGCTAGTATACACTATATTACACATTATGCGCATAAAATCATTATTTGTACTAAATGGAGAATTGCGTTATACATACATTTCTATTTTATTTATACCTAATACTTGAGATGGTCAAAGTTTAAAGCCTATGTTTTTAGCAATTATTTATAAATACTTTAGTCTATTTTGTAAAATATTTTTTGCAGTATTGTGAAACGGTTTATTATCTACGTGACCGTGAAAGATTAAAAATTAGCATTTTATAAGAATGTATGTGAGAAAAACTATACTTTGTCGCTCTGTTAATAATTCCAAAGTAAAACATCAAAATATTGATGGAATTGAAAAGGAAAACAGACAGTTAATGAGATAAAATCAATTTCCAGACGAATCCGTCGCTCAATACCCCTAAGTTACCCGCAAAGAATACATTTAGTACAAAAACTGAACAATATTGATTCACCGCAACAGGATCTAAAATTTCATGCAACCGCTACCAAAGCAAATCGCATTCATTCGAGGATTATCTCAGGTTATCAGACATCTTCCCAACTACCAATAGTTCCTTTAAAACGAGAATCATTACAACAATATCCTTAGAATCAGATACATTAACCGTTTAACGAGCAGCAGTCAGATCGACGTTAGGTTCGAGACGGGAATGGTTGGTTAGCAAATATTTTGCAGTAGTTTTGTGGGCGTTTTTATTTATTTTTAGCGGTTGTAGCGGGAAGGAGCCTGATCACGGTTACATAAGGTATTTATGCAAAATCCCAGGCAACAGTTATCAGCTCGATCCATCTGGGCAATGTCCGATCTATAGACATTGTTCAGTATGAGGAAGTGAATGACATTTGGCGCATATTCAGTGGGCGGAGCGAAAAGAGAGATTTGATAGCTACAATATCAGGAATTGATTAATTGCTATACACGCTTACAATTTTGTGAAAACAGCTGTACATGTGCGTATGCAAAAATAATCAGGACTAATCAATAAAAATGGGTAGGCATCTAAGCGATAAGATTCGATATACTTTTTTAAAGTGAAATATTTTAGCTCGTGATAAGAGTAAAATTTCAAGGTCGAGTTACTATAGTAATAAATTAGCGTCGTGGTTTTTAATATTTAATGATGGATAGAAATACGTACCAGAGAGAAATGGTAGAAGCACGCTCTACTGCCTTACTGCAGAAAAGTTATAAAGAAATGTTCCTCAAATAAAGTGTCTGCGGCATCCATATGATCTATCCTCCCCAACTACCAACTAAAGTACGAGAACTTGCCACGAGTGTTATTTATAGGGGGTAATGAGGGCGGTAAAAAGCTAATGATTACTGATAAAATTTATAAATAGTTGTAAACTGGCCTAAATCCTTGTGATGTCCTAAACTCTACTTCCAGCAATCGGCCATGTGTACCAACATGGAGCCTCGCCGCAGGAGCCACTATTAAAAGCGATTAGCCGCTCATAAAACAGACAACATCAAAGTCTAACGCGGAACTTTTTCAATTTCCTCTAAACGCGTACCCTCAAAAGGATTTGCATAGACGACGAACAAAGACTTGTGTCTGGTATATTTTGTATGCCACCGCGTGAGTCCGCGAAACTTGGGGTCCGGTCTTTTGTCCCCGACTTTAATATCTGTGGGAATGGACAAACCGACTCCATTTGAGTAATTTATCATTCTTAAACGAGTGTAGACTATCGACTATTATCCTTGTAGACTTCTAGCTTCGAAAGGGGAACACTACGCCCTTTTGTCCGGCTATGTTGGAATTGATGGCGGAGTCGCCCCAACGGCTTCCATTATTGATCTTGGCGGCGGACAGAGGTCCTATGGCCGATGCTTATGAATTATTAGCTATTTGGGTTCCCATAAAATTTGTTTTGTGACCGTTCAGGTTCTAGGCCTGTTTCTTATTAATGATAGGGTAATCTATTGATGAGCGATCGTGAAGACAAGTTGTGGTCAAGAATAAAAGTAACGAGGACTTGACCAATGGGACAGTTCAAGTAGTCAATGCCTTTATGAAGATATGAGGAGATAAGATGCCTTATAGATATAAGAAAGTACGTATTACAATACATGACTAGAAACTTAAAGTTGATCTTAAACAAACAAGTAAACTACTAAAAACTATTAAAAAGCTTTTTAAGATGATCAAATTTTAAATGTCGCGTGTACCTAAACCTGTACCTATACAATGTTAAGATATTTACATTATAATGATGATGTCTTTATAAATAACAGGTTGACCAGCCTCCCTTGGGGTCAGCGAGATGAATTCTGGAGGTCAGCTTGACTAATTCATCTGCCACGAGACACACGTTGGGATAAAAGTTTGAAAGTGTTTTATAAATAATCTTTAAGTCCATTAACATGTGTTCATGTGCACGAGTCAAAACTTTTTTAGAATTGGGGAGATCGACAATGGATATGCTGATTTTGGTGTGAATGGCTTGTTTCGTTTCGTTTGATGTACAATTTTTAAGTTTATACATTTTATTATTTATTTTACATTATGGTATAATCAGTATTACCTATACTTAATGAGTAGGTACCTAATTACTGTCAGATATAGATCCTAAAAATTATGTTTCATGTTAACTTTAGTTTACGATTATACCTACAGTTATCTATTTTAGGGTCAAGTTGTATAAAGTTCAGTTTGAATAAAGTTTAACCTAAGGGCTTAAAATAAATCGCTCGTAACATCGCTGTAATCACAAAACGAACTCACATTTTGAGAGTTGCATACTTTTTATATTTATGCTGTTACGAGATTTTGTAATATTTTCAGAGTCATGAGGGGTCAAAAGTTGAACAAGACATCAAAATAAATATTCTTATGCCCAGAGATTTTGTGACTCAAGTAGGTATGACGTAAAAATAATTTATTGTAGTATTTTCTTCGTAATTTGCCTGATCTGTTGCGTAATAGAAGAGAACAAAAGATTCGTTGATATGTGTTAAAACTCATATTTTCTTCTTAATTATTTTTATTCTAAAGAATAGAATAAAGTTTGTGTATATTCCTTTAAACAATGTACGAGTACGGCAGTCGTATAATGGTCAATGAATAAGAATTTAAATTATTAGCTACTTAAACATATAGGTATTTTAATAGGTACTTATATTTATATAAACATGAATGAAACAGATGCAAGATTACCACATGTACTTACTACTTAATACTAAAACAGTTTGTTTAACTATAAGAATGAATTTACAGCTTTACCTGCAACCTAAAGTTTAAAAATTAAACGTTAGGTACACTCAATCGATTTACAACTAACTGCGTATCTTTAATTTTAATACCTACATTGATTTTTAATTTCAATCAATACATATTGAACAAAATGATAAAACCGCTATCAATTCAAATTGAAAAATAAAAGTTTGCAACAGTTAACCCTCTCGAATTAAATGCGTCCGGTAAGCTCATTATTACCGCAACCCACTATAATATAACACCTGAACGGCTCCGATTACGCATAATGAGAACAAAACCCTTTGTTGCCATTCAGCCACCGATATTAATAAAAAGGGATGGACTAGGCCCTTTTGTATGTAGTTGTTTACTTGGTGGAATGACATGAATGTTTAGAGGCAAAAAAACGAGACGTTACCGAGTGAAAAGTTCAAGTTAAAACTGCTGTTACGGAAAACCTTGATGACGTTAGATGAGAAGCTAATGCTACGGAATAAGGACGAGATTCCCGTGATCCTGAATTTGGTGAACAGCAAACAAAGGCGGTGCAGGTGTCGTAGACGATGATCGGTGACCTCTGGCATCTAGTTGTGTGGTACGTTTGATTGACATTTGTTTGACGCTCGCAGCGAGAGAAATTTTTGGAATTACGGATTCGTTGGTTTCTGAATTGTGTTCAGGTTTGAGAAATGTTGGTTTAATTATGTGAACCTTAGAGTACTTGCTTATATCTATTCTAATATATAAAGCTGAAGAGTTGGTTTGTTTATTTGAACGCGCTAATCTCTGGAACTACAAGTCGGTTTTGAAAAATTCTTTTTGTGTATGATTTCTACATTCATGAGGTAGGTTATAGGCTATCAAGCGTTACGTCACAATTCTTAACGCGGGTGAAACCGCGTGACACAGCCAGTCAGATATATCCATTCAGACGTGAATTATGAAGTTGTGACTTTGAATGACATTATAAAGTCTTTTGAAAAATAACAGATTCTGACGTTTTATTAATATTATGAATTAAGTAAACACAGAATTGAATACTAATTGAAATTGATAACACCCTTACCTAGACAAATTGCGATGGACAGTAAGCAAGTAGGTAGGCAAGTAGGTATTCAAAGGATTAACCACAGACTAACTAAAATAAATGGAAGGAATATCAGTAAAACACAAGCGATGTTACCGTAAATAGTCAAGGCCCCTTGTAGATATACATGTACACTCACACATTCACAGCATGATATTCTCGTTTCCTCTGGCTCTGACCGCCTCGCTCGCTCGTTGACGTTCACAAATTCAGAAGCTGCAGTCATTATTGTAGGTACTTCACTGCGTCCTACTACAACAGTCCGTTCATTTAATAGGTCCATTGGTTTAACAAAAACGTTCTTAATTTGGCAAACAAACAAAGAAGGTTTTAAAACTTAAACCGTTCTCGAATCAGCGTCTTCAGAAGCCGTTCTAAACAAAAACGAACAACTGGACACATCAGTAGTCTAATGGTCGAGATACAAAAGAGTAAGAAAAAAAAAACAATGGCTTTGAACGCACAAAGGTGACAATACTGACAATAGATGCTATGGGAAGCACAAAAAGCGATTATATTTATGCATTGTTTGTTTGGCTACTAAGAGGTGTCAGAAGAAAACAAATAGCACTTCTTTGCTACAATACAAGTTACAACCCCATCTTAGAACCGACCAGATTAACTTGGCCTGGGTTAACGTGTAGGCCCTATGTTTTGTTACCGACTATAAAGTTCTAAGAGGCCTTGCTCGGTTGGTTTTTGGTCCTGTTTTTCACAGTTCTAATTGCCCATTATAATGATACCTGATACGTCTAGCTATCCGTGAGGTACTGAGATAGAGTTACTGGATTTTCGTTGTACTGGTAATTGCAGAAACTTGGTCTCTGTTTAAGGGCCAGTTTACGAAATTTGCTAACAAACTTAGTATGTTGATAGTCTTATAATATTTAAATACTTCAATTAATAGGTAAATACTTCAATTGTTGTACTGAAGAGCTGGTTAGAATAGCTAACTTCTCATTGTTAATTTTATTGTGAAATAATATTGTTATAATGTTTCGAGTAGTAGTTTAAAGTAGCCACAGTAAAAATAAATAAAGCGTTATATTTTAAACTACCTGTGCCAGGCGGTTTCACCCGCTTTAAGGATTGTGACGTGACATTTAATAGCCTATAACCTTCCTCATTAATGTAGCTATCAGACACAGAAAGAATTTTTAAATCCGACTTGTAGTTCCTGAGATTAGCGCGTTCAAACAAACAAACAAACAAACTCTTCAGCTTTATATATTAGTATAGATGTATTTTGAAGATGTAAAGGTGTACATATTTTGATAGTATTACGAATATTACTATTAATTTTCAAATTTAAGTCCAAATGGTGGTTAACAATAAACATTTGAGTACCTACTCATAACGAAGTCTTTTATTATACAACATTACATAATTAACGTGACAGAATAAATCTTCGTATGAAGTAAGTACTAAAGCGTACAACGTCCAAAGCTATTTTAATAGACTGAAAAAATCGGCGACCGGTCCTACCGACCGATGATTCATCTATGACATTAATAAACCGTCCTATGGCAACACCTTTGTTTAACCCCTTTGAGCTGCCCCAAAATTATGCATGGATCGTCCATTAACTTCTTGAGTCGTCCATTGTGATTTTTGCGTATGGTAATCCTTACCGGAAACCAACCCGTGACTGATTAGGTACGTAAACTTTCTCAGCGCTACCGGTTTGTTTTTACCCCGGTCATCTAATGATGCTGAATGTGGGAAGTTTCGCTTGTTACGTAAGCAATTTTTCGTACTTTGTTGTTTAGTTAGCAAAAAAGGAAATTAATGCCTTGTGAATATTTTAAAGTTGGAAGCTACGATGCTTCTAGTAAAGAAGAAAAACCATTGAAGTCCGGGACTATTAGAAAGCCAGTTCTTTTACCGGTTGTGGATTTTAATTACTTGGACTTTTACATCGAAATTTTTGCTCGTTTTAAAAAAATAGTTCGAGAGCGTTATTTTGAAAATTTTGTGTATCCTCTACAAAATTTCCTGGTGGAATTAATTTATGCGAGCCCACACACATATCTATCATCACGACGCGACAGCTCGCAAAACCGAAATTTGTAATAACATAATCTGTCCTAACCCTTCGCCCACCGCGTCCCGACCGCGGGGCTTTAATAATGCATTCGCCATTAGTCACCCGCGCTGGCCATCTTCAAGTAATTCTAATTGCACGGAAAGGGTTCAAAGGATTACTTACGAATTTTCGCAGGTCCAATTTTCCCAACCACCTTTCTCTTACCGAAAAATTAACACACAATTCCACTGTTTGTACAGGAACGCTGGCGACAAACAAAACATTTCACTAATGAAATAAAAATATCGGTAGCCAGCTTTTCATTTCAAAACTTAACTCGCGTCCACCCGATTACAAAGCCATTAGCGTCGCCGAAATCTCCTTTCCACGGAGCGGGAATGACATAATTAATTTTTGACGATGCCGTTGACAGAGTGGCTTTTTTAAAACAACGAGTCACAGAAGGTGTCCGGGCGCAGCTGGGCTAGCGTTACGCTAATCTCTACGGCGTCGCACTTGTTAAATATTAACGCAGTCTAATTACAATCTCCCTCGGCCCACCCGCTCTAATGGCTTTTAAAACTGATTCCCGCCCTCGAAGGATGCGTATTTGATGACAACTTTCGGTCGTTTTGCGGGCTCGCGAGGGCGGCGCGCTAGATTTCCATTTCCACGTGGTCTTTGCTCTTTAATCTCTTGGTGCGCGTTTTCGTCGTGGCTAAGTGTCTTTTATTTCGATGTCAGAAGGGCGCGAGGCTGATGCCTGCCCTCCATAAGTCGAAAACGCATTAGACATGTGTGACGTTTAGAAGGGTAGAGCACTTTGAGCCGCGCATCGTTGAAAACTTAATTGGCGTTGCATGAAACTGTAGCGTACTGTGTTCCGGAAAATTAAAATTGACGCGCGTATTTTGTGAACTGGCATACCACATATAAGGCTGCAGTCTTCAAATCTTTATTAGGTTGTAATTCACGAGATATCCAATTAAGGTTAATACAGCTAACAACAATTGTATTCAAATTGCCAGCTCTATGTAAGTGCTAAAGTATGGAATGAATCCATTTTGTTGTTAATAACATTTCATAAACGGTGTCAAGTTAGATTTTGCCCGCAGCGCTATTAGCTAGTCACGTGTTGGTCAAACCTCATAATCACCATGTCAAGATGGTCAGTGAGTTACAGTTGTGAATCTTTTAAATAACTCACAGCGCTTAGGCATGCATCTCACGGTATCTAACAATTAGGCTATCCGTGCTCTCATACTGAAAGGTTATTCGTGTCATAATCGATTCCACAATAGATAGGATAGTATCGACGGATAGCGCAGTTAAATAGGCTTAACAATTAAGCTAGTTCACATGAAATGTTAACATAAATCGATGAAGGGCACGAATTCAATTTATATTTACCGGAAAGCCTTTCAAAGATCCGTAGGTAATTAATGATGTCGAGGCATCTATTTGTTCAACTGGCAGACCCGGGTTCGCAAACAGGTAATTTTGTTAAGTAGAAGGGAATGTTTAACGGTATTCCACTATTTATGCGTTGCTAATGGTGTGGTGACAATCATTCTGCACCATTAAAAGTATCATTAGCGACACCGTTTTATTTGTTGTTTGTTTTCTTCGAGTCTCGGGTCGTTTGGACCGGCGCGGCCGCTGTCGGGTTAAATCATTAATCAGATGGATAGACGGTTTTCGGACGGATTCCCGACAAAAGTTTTTTGATTAACGGTAAGCAAATATGGGATTGTGGCATATGACTTGAATTTTAAAATCTAGTAGACTGTATGTCTTAGACGGTAAGGCAGAGAATTGAATGATTCATTTCATGTTTAAACAGCTATAGGACAGTGTTAGAGAATTTGAAAATTTTGTATAATAGTGGAGGTGTGGGATCGTAAGTTCTTTGAAGTTACTTCTCTATGTTTAATTCTCTTGTGGGAAACGTCCATCCGACAGTTTGCGTCCATTAATGACATTTATTTATTTAATTTTCCTGCACACACCGCGGACAGCTAAAGATTTCTTATATATTTGTGAATAAGGATAACTTGTGTTACGAAAACAATAGAGTTCAACATTGTACGGACTAAATTGAAATGGAGCCAAACGGAAAGCACCAGCGTTCAAAATAAAAATAAAAAAACATTAAAATCCGTTCACCCATTCGAAAGTTATGAGGTGGTAACAAACATAAAAAAATACAATCGCTCTTACAATACGAAATTTCAAAGTTTTCTCATCGATTTCTGTTCGAATTGAATTAACTGTCCAATCCTATCATTAATTTTATACAATTTTGTTATATTAAGCACAAATCTTTCTTATCGACAAAGCTAATTAATCTGCTGCATCACTTAGTATAAAGCAGTTGCTTCCCGCGTCTGTCCCTATGTATGATCTTTAAAACTACACAACGGATTTTGATACAGTTTTTTTTAATAGATAGAGTGATATAAAGGAAAGGTGTATATTTATAATTTACTGATTTTGAGGCGCTACGAATGTCGCCGGGTCAGCTAGTACCCTCATATCTATAAAACATCTCATTTCAGTCCCTCTTTGTTCCAGCAACATAAAAACCGCAATACAGAGAGGCTTAACAACAAACGTTGACTGTTTTACGCGCCTTGTAAACGTCAAGACATCTGTCAACTTGTGACAAGTCTTATCTTTGGGGTGAGAAAGGCCCCGTGGGGTGACTTTTTACCCCACGGCCGAGAGGGTACGAAATGTATTTATGAGTATGTAAATTGGTTCAACTCGGCACCGGCTTTCCAATTCGTCGAAACCCAAGTTAGTGTTGTGTTGTCGCAGATGCTCTGACACTTTTTGGCTTCCGTCAAACTAACAATGTTTGATCACAAATCATGACATAGGTACCTAGGTATGTTTTAAATATTTAACATACCTATATTATTTTTAGTTATAATAAGTTTCCTACATAGATTACCCACTATTAGCTGTTGTCTGCGACTAAGCCCTCACGGGAGTAAGTTAAGATAAGTTAAAGTAACTGAAATAAGTAAGTTAAAACTAACTATTTTCAGAATCAGCAAACTAAATAGTTAAAATAGTGCGTTTTTTATCGTTTATGAGTAGCAAACAAGCATGCAGGTCACCTACCACCTTATGTAGTCGCTGGAACCCATGAACATCCACATCCAAGCTGAAATAGGAGAGAAGTCCTGCCTGAGATCATATGTAGGCGTAGAGATGGTCGCCTCAAATATAGTGTGTCCGGCAGCAACCCTCCCCAACCGAAACACATGTAGGTAGGGATTTGCTACAAGACTTGCTTCACGGCGGGTTATGATCACAGCGGTGGTACCACCCCAGGAACTCTGTAATCGCTACCACTTACAAATCTCTAAATTTCCTACTAAATTTCGCATAAGTTTCCTGCACGCGCCAAAAGAACGTAACTTCAAAAAGGCGATAGATATTATATAAAGTAAAACGTAGAAATGTAGCACAATAATTGGTTAATAAGTGCGTGTTTAAAGTACGATGGCATTGTGATGTAAAGTTCTGTTTGGAGATGTGCCGATAAGACGGACGGACGGACGGACGTGGCCGCGGTGCTTGTACCCACACCTAGGTGATCATGTGGACTACGGACATCTGTGGAATTGCAATCAAATAAATAAAATAAAATAACGCTTCACACTCACAGGCCCACTAGGACACAATCATATTGAAGATATTATTTTAATTGATCTCCTGACCTTTTGTTTAATGAATGTATCAATCTCATACTTACACTACATTATAGTCTTGGCATATTATTGCGTAGAATAAATAATAAGAGTAACGCTTCACACTCACAGCCCACACTAGGATTCCCTGTGTCGTGGGTGCCATGGACACACACAAAGACAAGTACACAAACACCCAGA
>DWQK01003328.1:0-11697 GCA_018231225.1 Noctuana stator | reverse complement strand
TGTTACTTGTAGAATGTTATAATATAAAACTTGTGCTGCACAGTATGATAAATATTTATTAAATAGGTTTGCAGTGTTAAATTGGGCCGGTACTGTATACCTGCCACGGAGTAGATACAGAGACGACGGAGCGTGAAGAAGTCCTGTCGCCTTTAAATAAAGCTTTTCGAAACGGGAGAATTGTGATTTGCCGTAGGAAGGAAAACATACAAGGAGGAGTCTGAAATTAAGATTTATTCCGGAAATCCCCACTAATAAACCTAACTCTGCTTAGTAGAAATTGCTGGAAAAATTACTAACTACAGTCTTTTGCATAAAGAAAATATATTAGGGCCTCTTCTTTGTATTTTATTATGATACTTGTAGCTAATAGACACTAATAGTAAAAAATGATATGCGCGCCGTTTTGATAAAGATATCCGGTGGCAGGCAGGTCGAAATAATACCTACCTTCAAAGGACCTAAACCAATCCACAGAGTACATATACTGGCGAACCAATCATTTCCAGGGCCAGGGATGGCTCTTGACAAATTTTGAATCGATAACCAAAAATACCGAGGCGGATTCAGGCTCACCCGGTTCCCCCTATTCTTGTCATTCGATAAAAAGATCGGATATAGTAACGTCAACAAGGTCTATCCATATTTTATTCCACTGACCCGGACAACGAGTGGCGCGGGCGCAACCAGATTTTCACCGAGGAGGACGCATCAATTTATACACGATAATGTAAACATTACTTAAACCTACAATAAATAATAGATATATTATAAGCTCACAAGATCCAAAGATCCCCCCTACCCTCTCGGTACGCCCGATTCCTTTTCCAAATTAAACAGGTACCTAATATTACTGACTAGTACCGGCCCAACTTATGACAAATAAATTTTATAGTTAGATAAGTTTATTAATTAGGTAAGGATGGTAGTCAGTAATTGTGCCCGTTCACCAAATTATTTCATTGTTATCTGCACATTGTACAGCAATTCCTGTAGATCACACAATTACATTAAAATAAACTATGGTCAGCTACGCTAGATGTCAAGGAAAATTACACTAAAGACATATTCTATATCCTTCTGTACCTACAGAATACATAATATATTATATCTACTTAATAGAAACAATACAATATGTTAAAAGAAAACTAAGAAAGCATTTTATTGAAAATGTAATAATTCTTACAACATGATAACGCTGCATTACTTATTACTTATGTCATAAAATGATTCGTATAAATATTTATATGTTAATAATAAAGAAAACATAAAAATATCGTAAAAAAAAAAAGAATAATAAGTAGGTACGTAACAGTAAAGTTGTTCAAAATTGTATTTTTTGCGTGTAAAGACTAAAGAACTCAGGTAGTCAATGGTTGTTCGCGTTCTTAACCTTCTTTTAAATTTCCCGCCAAACTTCTAATACGCCTTTGGAAAAAAAGTTAAAATGTTGCCAGTCCTTAAAAGCGAATACAATTATTAGCAACTTGTATGTAATGTAAATAATCCATAATTTAAGCCCGATAATATTTTAATAAGCAATCTCTACATAATCGTAATCTTAGTTAAAATTTGAGTTTAATTACTTATTTTCCTAGTTTTCCACGTTGTAATTGCACATTGTATATTAAATAAATAGTAAGTATTATTAATTAAAAATAGTTTTGTCATAAGTCGGCTCTCAAGTCGAGTACGACTTTTTCACAATCGAACGGAAATCTTTAGAAATTCAACCATGGAAGTAATGTAAGTAGGTACAATAAAAATATTTAACTATTTGTATTGCTACTTAGATAAATAAATGACTAATTTAGGTAATTCTGTTGGACTTAGAATAATACTGTGGTATAAATATTTGTTTCTCTCATTTTACAGTGATTTTCACAAAAATATTCATTGCACAAAAACTACAGATATTATTGTAAGCTGAACAAATAAAATGCAATAGTTTTAACAAGAGTTCATAGAGACTAATATGAATTGTATGGATTATTAACACAAAGTATGCGAAGTAAAATATATAATATATAAATATATTTCGTAAGCAAATTTTTATAACTACAGATTTATGTTTTAATTTTTTAAATGTAATTTAACATTTAAAATCTTTAAGCTGTTAATAAATAATTGTTTAATAATTACACTTAAAGAGTATTTAATTATGTTTTTAATAGTCAAAATAGTCTTATCTCATTGGAACAGTTTTTGAATAGGAAATTTCTACTATGTACTTATTTTTAGAGATCTTTTAAATAATTTCTTGTAATTCTTGTATAGAAGAACTTATAAGTACATCAAGGTACTTACAAGGAAAAAGGTACGGTAGGTAGGTATATGTAAATATATTTTTTTTGCATTTTATAATTTAAACACTGAAAACTTTTACATATACGTGTAGGTGCAATATTTTATTTATATTTTAACATTTTACTTTATTAATATTTTTAAGGGATATGTGACACCAAGATTTGAATGGCGTAATGCGTACACTATGCACTTTTAAATATTATATATTTTTACGTCAAACTTTTTAAAGACATAAAATTACATAAATACTTACATTTACACATGCTTTACATAAAGTACAATATTTTTTAATGAAAAGTTTTTATTAAATACGGTATTTTTTGCATTTTTTAATCTTTCCCTTCTTAAACGGGTTTGGCATCTATACCTAATATATAGTTTTTTTATCGCACTCAATACTTTAGCTCATATTTATGTAATAAAATTTCAACGTTTGCAACTTGAAATACTTTCTAAAATCTTCACGATAAAATATTGAATAAAATTCACACCTTTCACACCAAAATACCAATCTTGTAAAATAACTACTCTTCAATCTCAATATACAATAAAAAACCATTATCACGTTATTGTATTGTGAAACGTGGTTGTCTTCAGACCAAACCAATTCTGCATTCACACCTTGCCTAGTCACACCTCGAATTGCCTGAATGAAGCAAGGCCATTCTTTGCAGCCTGTAACAAACTCACAGCAAACTCAAGTCATCGAAAGATCACCAAAACATTTATACTTGAAACATATATCATATAAATGTTGCGTTGCAGGAGCTGTTATAGAAACTCAGTTGCTTCGCAACTGGACAAATGAATTAGAGCCAGGTCAATTTTAATCGCCAGTTTAAATGCTTATTGTGCTAATCGTATCGGCCGGAGCAGGTGTAACGCTTGGCTGAGATACAGCAGGGTCCAAAAGTGGCATGCTATCCGTAGTCCTGGAAATAAACATCAATATTAAATACCAAAATAATATAACTATTGCTTAAAGCGATAATCATAGTAATCAAGAAAAAAGTGAAAAATGTTTTTAATGACACATTTTTTCAAATAGATATTTGATAAATTTTATATTATTAAATCCTACCTGGTAGCAGTAGGTTGCTGCTCAACAATAACATCCTCGCAGGCAGGCTGAGTTGAAACATTTTTGTCACGAACAATAGGCAAATTTGTGCATAGTGTATTACACAGATAAACGTTCTAAAAATAATGAGAATAGTTATAAAAATTAAGATATAATTAAAATTATTAATAAGTTTTATCATCCGTAAACAAACTCGCTTGCATAAACACTAATGCAAATACTTACCATAGTTAGAACGAGCATCACATAAATGAAGGGCGTCGACCAATGTGATGCATTTTCAATCGCAACCACTCCCATTACCCAGTTAATAGCAAAAAATGGTTCCAAAATCAGGCATAAGTTTAAATAGGCCTTAAGTTCGTTCCCTTCGGTATTCCAACTCCATTTCATTGACATGTTGTCCATAAAAAGTAAGTTCAGCTGATTATTTTCTTCTATAGCCTTTTTGTGAGTCTAAAATTGAAGCAGCAAATTTTTAATTGGTTGTTTAATTGATATAGGTAGGTATATATTTAGTATTGTTATTGTTAAGGATTGCACGCAGTAAACATAGCATGATATTATCTTAATTATTATTTAAAAATAAACTATTTATTACCTCATTTTCATGTTCACCGTTTCCGTCGCCGTTGCCGTTAACGTAGCTTCCATCGTCATCGTAGTCCTTGTCCAAGGAGTCAGAGCTATCTGTATTCTTTCTACTATGTTCACCTGAGTAATTATCAAGAGTCTCAATACTTCCTTGTTGATTTATCTCTGCTGATTCACTTTTAGGCCAATTCGCAATATGATGATCTAGTAGCTCTTGTATTTTGACCGTCAGCATCTCCGCTTGTTTCTTATTAACGCTTTGCAAACCAATTATGATTATTGCAGTGTTAAGAATTATCAATATCATGGCCGGTACCATGAAGCCCATAACCATGCCCTTTTCTATAGACATCCAACAATAATGCTTGGTTTCATACTGTTCCATTGATAGCGCGAAGTCAAACTGCAAAAATTAATTTATACGGGTAATGTCTAACTCTTAACATACGTAAAGATAAGATCTACTCAATATAAATACATCTACTACCGTCTGTTATGTTTTCACTATGAAAATTTATTTAGCCTTCTACTTCGCTAATTAACAATAACAAGATAGTAAACTGCATGCGATTGAAGAAATATCGTGACTTACCATAACAAGTATAGCTGGTACACCATAGCCAAATAAATAAAAATACTTAGTAGGTGATATTGCATCCAAGACGCAATATTCTGTAACAGCAGCTGCTAGTATCAGAATCCACATGGCACATGTAATATGCGAGTAATGTAGTAACAGAGCAATCTTTTGGCACTGCGATTGAGATGAAACACCCTAAAAATGATGAACAAATTGTAGGATCAATAGGGGCCTTTCCTTAATGGAATAAGCACCTCATGTGAGAAACACTAAAAAAACAAAGAAGATAATTATGTATTTAACTAGATAGGTGATATAAATCTTACCATAACAGCTTGTATGAACATCACGTTGCAGAAAAAAAGACTTAAACATAAGTTGACTACGATAGAGTACAGTTTGCTTTTTTGTCTAAATTCCATCGAATTTTTACTGAACAATAAATATCCTGTTGTCCCACCCAGCAAGAATAATGCGATACCGCTTGCAATAAAAATCTGGAAACATAATTTTTATTTAATAGTTTCAAGGGTTTTAAATATTTTTATGGTTCATCAGATAAAGCAAATGTAATTTCGTTCATTTATTGCTGTTGGCAGTAACCAAAGAAGTGTACTGTGATATTAAATTTTAATGAACTGTTTTTTCAAAAGCATAGGTACTTTCTGAAATAATGTTAAAACATATGTAATTACCAATATAATATATTGCTTCCTATCATCTTGGCAATTTGTGTAACCGTACAAATATGTAACACTGTCGATAACATTGTGTTCCGTAAGATCACCATCCGCCAAGGAATCATCAGGGATATCAACATCGGGCTCCGACAATTTGTTTTCGATGAACTTACCTACAACTGTTTATAAATCATTTTTATTTACATGTTTCATATAATAACGTACGTAAGCCTTTCGAAAATAAAATACCTTGATTGGTGTTCGCCAATGCTTCAGGATTAGGATAGAGTGGCGGATTGTCACCATATACCGATGAGGTAAAATTGGACACAACACCACCATATTCTGCATCGTATGAAGTTATATCGTAATCAGGGCGATCGTCAGGCCGAACATATATAGCGTTTCCATATTTTATTGAAACTGGTTGGTATGACCGATATGTAGGCGGTTTTTGTACTTTATAACCGTCTGTACTGGTTTTTCGGATATGATGAGATGTCTTATTCTGCAGTGAAGCTAAAATAATTATGGAAATTATTTTTTTATCATATAACAAGCAATGCAGCTTGGGTTTTATGTATTTAGTATTAGTAATTAGTTCATATCTTACCATCGGCTCCATTAATATAGCACTGCAATAGTAAAACTAATAAGAAACCATATTTTAATATAACGAGCGACATACTATAAACACTCTGAACTATCTCACTGCAAACACAACTAGTGTAAATATAAAAAAGACTTATACATTTATTTCCAACATCATTCTACCTAGCTGCAAAATGGCTGGCTGTTTATTTTCACAGTTATCGATTATCTACAGTGGCTACTTCAAGTAAATTACAATGTTATTGATTTTTGCGTTCCATTATCTCATGTCATGTCAAAGATGCTACGAAATTCATTATGCGTTAAAAATAAGTTTGTTGTATAAAGTTCATCTTAAAGACTACCCTCATTTCAAATAAAACCACCTTTTTTAATCGTTTATTTCTTGAAATAACTTTGGTAGAATTCAGATACTTTGTATGGGCAACATTTAAAAATTACGGCCGACCGACGGCTCAGCCGTCTGGAGTCATAGAAGCGGAAACAGCATAGAAGTCAGGGCCGAAAAAAAACTGACCCTATAATCTAGTTGTCATTGTCAGGTCAGGTGATTGGCTGTCAATGTCATTTCATAACAAATTCAAAACGCAATACCAATTTGCAATGTAATCAAAAACATTCTGAAAATGAGTGCAATTTTAAAATTCATCCGTGAAAACCACATACTGGCGCTTATTGAACAAGCTATAGTGAAAAAGAAGTCCCGGCTGAGTTTAAATGCCTTCGAAATTACCGAAATACCAAGTTTGCTGTACACCTGTTTGGAAGTTGAGCATCTATATTTACACAGGAATAAGATATCAACAGTGCCAGTGCAAATAACCCAGCTGTTAAACCTAACGATATTAACTTTGGACTATAACAATATAAGTTCGTTGCCCTCTGAAATAGGTAACTTAAAAAATTTAGTAAATTTAAACATAAGTTACAATCCGTTAAAAGTGTTGTTACCCGAAATCGGTGATCTGGAGAATTTGGAGGCTTTCTGGTGCAACAGAATAGAGCTGAGAGAAATCCCGAAGGAGATTGGCAAGCTTTCGAAATTGGACACATTTGGCGCGAGAGGCAACAAACTTAAAACAATTCCAGTGGAAATGACAAGATTATCCAAGTTAAGGTAAGAATTAATGTAACACGATAGTTGTAGATAGATCCCTATCAATAGATTCAAGTGGTAGAACTTTTTAATTTTATTTTTGATTTTGAGTTTTCGTATTATGTTTAAAGGCATGAACTGCGTAAACTATTGCAGGTAAAACCACAAATTATTCTAATTAATTGAAAGTCATAAAAGTTACATACTACATAATGTGTCTTTAAAGAAGGACTGACAATAATTATTTTTATTGTTTGTAATTTCGGTGTAAAATAATGCTTTATTTGCAAGAGGTAACACTGATGTGGCATTAATTCTTATCAAATCAAATAAAAAATATTTATTCATCATAAGGTACACGTATACACTGGATGAACGTCATATAATATGGTACATCGGCTTTAGGCACCCTTTTGGCTAAGGTAGGCCGGGAGAAAAGCCAGCGGAAAAAAACTCTCAGCGCTCCTTTATAATAAAGTATAAAAATTACAAGTTATTAACTAGTGATGAAGTATAGCTTAAGCCTGGTAGTGATTATCTTACGTAACACTTTAGTAATATCAAAACTGACCTTTACACATTATCACAGAATTAAAATAACTCATGAAATGAAAATAGCACAAGGGCGAATGACCTTACAAGATATGACAGAATCAAAATAACAAAGTCGTTGGAATAGACTAGTCTTACATAGTATAAAATTAAGTTGCTTCCGTTGTCTGTTCCCTAAGATCTTTTAAACTATTCAACAGATTTTAATGCAGGTTTCAGCAATAGATAGAGTAATTCAAGAAAAAGTTTTATATGTATAATTAACTGATGTTGAGGCGGTATCAAGTTGCTGTTTCAGCTAGTAAATAATAAAACTGATAATAAAATTTTCAAAGATGATTAATTAAGAAACCTTTTTCAGATGGCTGACACTAGAAAAAAATGAAATAGAAAAACTGCCAGACACAATGGATGGTATGGAGGCACTGGTCCACTGCAATCTTAGAAACAACAGGCTGCGTGAACTCCCGCCATCCTTCCTCAAGTGTTCTGAACTGATGTTCTTACAGCTTAATAATAACCAGGTAATTATGTTTGATTGTAACCTCTAATAGGAGAAAATTCCTATCTGAGATCACATGTAGAAATGTTACTTACGATGACTGAGGTGGTTGCCTCCAAATAAATAAATAAAAACATTTTTATTCATCATAAGGTATTTGTATACACTCGACGAACAAAATAATGTCTCCGGCAACCCTCCCCAACCGAAACTTTCTGCAAGACTGGATTCACAGCGAGTTCTGAAGGCAGCGATGGTACTCACAAATAATGATGTTAAATACTCAAATGAATATGTTTATTTCAGATATCAAGTTTACCAGAGCACTTCGACACAAGCTATATGGCCATACTTGAAATGATAGATCTAAGGTTCAACCCTATCTGTGATTTACCGCATCCAGTAAGTAACAATAACAGTTAGAAATTGTTGATTATGGTCTACACGTCAGTTACAGAGAATTTTTGTGAAATATAAGCATGAAAAAGTCATCTCAACCTATCTTTATATAAATAAAACAAATTATATTGATTCGCACAAAGAACGCACCCTCCAAGTTTCAAGTGTCTACGATCAGCAGTTTAGGCTGTCCTTTAACACTCATTCAGGACAAAGCAATTTATAAGAGACAAGATGTGTCTGTCATCAGGAGCATCCGTTAGTCCGTTACACAGAGGAGCTTCCCAGCCTGGAGATGAGTAGCGAAGTGACCCGCGAGGCGTCGAGCAGCCGCCAGCCGCACGCGGCCGCTGCGCTCGCCGTCAACGCCACCGCTCTGCGCTTGCCCGCCGCCCCCGCTGCGCCCGCTGCGCCCGCGCAACGACACGACCCCATGCTTATTGGTAAGATCACGTGCGTTGCAACACCTTGCATTGTAATTTTAGAAGCACTTACTTATTGTAACATTGCATGCAAAATGTTATAATATTTAACATTTTAATCATAAAAGATAAACTGTACTAATACATTTTTTAATCTGTACCCATGCATACACACAGACGTACGTGCACACACACACACAATATTTAAAATCGACCAAACATTACCACAATATTTATTATGCTTTCAGAAATGGACCTAGACGCATCATCACTCGAGTCTTCCTCGGACTGGGAAAACAGCGTCAACAGCTCTGAACTGGATGTACAGTATCAGAGCGATGATGAGAGAGCAGTCAATGACGTGAGTACCCTATTACTAGCACAGCTTGGCCTGTTTTTTTTTTGTAGTAGTTCATTGAAGAAATTAACCAACGTGAAGTGATTTTTTCCATCCCCCTAAATCCACCAAATTCCAATAGGTTTAGCCGTATGATTAAGTACTACTAAGCTTCTTGAGGAAAAATGTGATATTTTGTTGAAACCCCACCCTCTTCCCACGTGAGATTGGATGAGATTCGGCCCAATCCCCCACCCGAGTGAAATTCACCTAAACGTCTCCTGTAGTTTATGGACGCCCTGTTATCCTGTTTCCCAAAATTTGGACGGTATTGTAAACACGCTAACTTTAGATCGCTCAATTCTTCCAGGCGGTCGGTATGATGTTGCCAGAGCTGTCGAGATACGCGTCCACTGCTAGCTGAATTTTTCTATATGGCAACATAATCTGTTGACAACATCCATTGCCAAATTTTTGTCTATTTTATTTCATGTAATTGTAAAATAATATTTTGATAATTCTACTATACAATCTGCCTGGACGGCGTTGTACCTTTTTATAAAATATAATTTTCACAATACACTGTGGCCATTTTCATTCGTCCAAATTAAGTAAATTGCAATTTTTGAAACAACCAAAACAATTTTTTAATTTTAATTTTTTAATCAGTGTTTAACTTTGGCCCCTACAGCTATATATTTTTAATATGGAATAGGTTTTCTTTGAATTGTGATATTTTTACCAAACTCAAAATTATTTTATTGGGGAGTTTTATTTTGTTATTGATTTTCAACATGAATTATTAAAAACTACTTATAGTCATTTTTGGATTAAGTTGTAATATTGTGCGGTGTCACAGAGGGATATAAATATAAATTTATATACATAGTCAAATAATAATATTAATTATACTCTTCTAAAAGTTCAATTGCATACTTCACTTTAGTCATTCACTATTGAAATGAAAAATAGACAGTTTTCTTTTGTAATAGTTTAAGAAACCTTTTTGCTGTGTTGTATAGCTATTTTCCTAAAATATATTTCTTTATAAAAGTTTTTTGAATTTTAGTTGACTGAATAATCGACCATATATCAGTTAGTTAACAATCAATATTATTCCAAACAAATAGCTTTGTACATATGCAGAGTATAAATGAAAATAGATAAGATGCATGTTCCTAAAGATATTAATAGTATGGAAAAAAAAACAAATCCTCACAAAAACTTATTTTTTTGATACTATTTTGATTTAGCGTTTATTTTTAATGAATTTTAAATATGATTTTTTAATAAGTTAACACTGGTTGTTGTGGGACAATTTTTAGTAAAAAAATATAATTAAAGAAAGTTCACCACAAAATAATATAATATTTTCTGGATAATTAGTATGGTTTTTGATATTGATTTAAAAATTATATTTTTATGTAATGCTGTACATATCACTTTACTAACTGTATTTCTTTGTTTAGATATTATATTGTAAGGTGCTATTCACATAGTTATAATATTTATGGTATATTTCTGATCATTTACTCTATTTATATGAAATTCATACTAAATTCAAATTTTGTTATTACTTTTCTATAAACTTATAAATATTATAAAGTATTGTATATAATTATATAATTTTCACGGTTGTAAATGTTGCTCAAAACGAGAATAACATGTAATCTGAAAAATAAAAATATTGCAAGATCCTATTTTGTTTTTATTTTATTATTCCTGGCCATAGTACAATAATAAAATTGTACTTGAATCAACAGGAAAATAGTATAATTAAATGTACAGTTTTCTATAGATCAATTAAACATACCACAAACTTTTTTTTCTGGTACATGTCTAATCATAAATCGTTCTTAGCACTATAAAATTCATATAATAAATCAGTACTGCGGCATGGTGCCTAGAACACGGGCACTGGTATGATACCTCGCTGTATTAGTTAAGTAATAACTTTATTTATAGTCGTAATTTTAAAATAAAACAATTACATTTCCATGTTGATTTATTTAATATCTAATCCCAAAATAAAAACATTCATATAAATTACATTTATGCATTTCAATTTACAAAAGCATTCCTCAAAATCTATTACAATTAATGCGATATTATTAGAAAAAAGTATGTCAATCTCTTTTTTAATTTCGGTAATTAAAGCTTTTAGCAACATAAAAACCTTATAAATACGAAGTATCTTATCAAAATGTGTGAATATTTATAAAAAGATATATTTTTACATAAATATAGTAAGAAACTTCCAGCACCAGGTCAAATCAAAATACCATTGATCAAGTTTGCTTAAAAACTTATACATTCCTTTTAGTCTTCATCCAATATTTTTTATAATCTTTTATTACAATAATATTATATGGATACCAGGCGTGAATACGTTGAAAAGTTGAAAATGGACATTTTTCAGGGCAGCCATTTTAAAGTTAGTTTTATTTTTAATTTTCTGTTTTATGTTTTTAAATACTTTTTTATTGCAATATTATTATTTTAGTTAGAATTTTCTTTTATTCACCTTGTAAATAC
>DWQK01003327.1:0-11697 GCA_018231225.1 Noctuana stator | reverse complement strand
GATGTACCGAATTATTTGACGTTCATCCAGTGTATACTTGTACCTTATGATGAATAAAAATTTTGAATTTGAATTAGAAAATGGGCTCCATAAGAAAAATCATAAAATTCAAGATCTAATAATGAGATCTTTGACAAAGTAACGGAACTTTTGGATTTTTCGAGCACACTACACTTATATGCAGTTTTAGTAGGGAAAAGATTTTAATTTCAAAAGCGGATCAGTAACTTTACAGTAATGCACTTACTTAACTTAACATCTAAAATATTAAATTCGGCTCTCTTCTTTACAAAGTCTTAATATTTTTCGAAATTTTACACGAAAAAATCGAAGTCCACTATTCAACATTAACAAGTCTGCGTGGACACGCTGAATACGCTACTTTATCTGCACGGACTGTACTCGAATGTTGGCTCAAACAAGATTGAGTTTCCTCCTTTGTTTGGCCTGCGGTGTAAACGTATATTTTTGCATCGATGCCCGCACAAAGGGTCTTTTGTCAAAGGTTTTGGTCCAAATGTGGAATACTGTGGAATAATACTAGTAGGTACCTAATTTGTTTTATTTTAATGCTTTTTTTTTCAATTTCGCAGGAAAGTAATTTTGATCTCTCAATTTTTTTATAATATGACTTAGCTGATATTAGAATAACTATGTTATTGAAATTAAGTATATTTCTTTATTAACTTTATAAAATATCTTCGTATAGAAGTCTTATACTTTCTAGTATAATCTAGGTATCATTATTGTTTATATTAAGATGTTCAACTAACACTTTCGTTCTTATTTCTTAAGAACGCTTGCAGCCAAGTCTTAGAAGTTTGACGTCAACTCCTCAACACTTTTATTGAAAGTCTCATGAAGACCAAGTAGCAGTGCAGAGTATTGACAGTACAAGTAGTTCAGAACTTCAAGTTTGTAGCAAAATTTTTAACTTTATTCGTTTTACCAACAAACCTGTTGGGAGCATTTTGAATGAAATGAGACGTTGAGCTTTTTTCGTGATGAATGAACTCTTTTTATGTTTTTCCCCTTGACCTTGGCTACTTACAGTTAATAATATAATGTTGGTACCACAAACAAATCTAATATCAATCAATAAATAACTATAATCTATTAATCCGGGCCGTTTTTTCAAATAAATCATACCTACTCATATAATATACTAGCGGTTTCACCCGCGTTAAAAATAGTAACGCAATGCTTGATAGCCTAAAACCTTCCTCATGAATGTAGCTATCATATACAAAAAGAATTTCTCAAATCGGTTCCTGAGATTATCGCGTTCAAACAAACAAACTCTTCAGCTTAACATTATTAGGATAGATATAATAACACTCATATAAAACAGGAAGTTTGCAAAAGAGGTGTTACGTGTTCAATGGAATATGATATGTAGGGGTAGAGTAATAATAAAAAGCCAGATAACTATCAATAAATAATTTAGCAACCAACATGGCGCCTCAATATTGTAATAATCTGATAATATCACGTTTAGTGGAAGCAATAAAGGGTTCTGTTTGATGCAAACACACACGATGGCGTAATAAATGGTACAAATAAAGTGTCACTACTTATGCTATATATATGTAACTCAGACCGTAATTAATCTGGAGAATTTAATTTGAGTTTTTCAACACTCAAACTCAAAATATTTTTTATTCATCATAAAGTCATAAATCACATAATAAGAAGCGCGCCCCGTTGGTAGTGTGGATCGCAAGCGATCACATTGTTAAGCAACCATGGGCGCGGCCAGTACTAGCATGGGTGACCGCCGGTAGCAAATGTCATGCGCGTTTCCGTGCTTCGGAGGGCACGTTAAGCCGTCGGTCCCGGTTGTTATCGATAGATAACAGTCGTTAAACGTGGTCGGAGGCCCTTTGGGGGGTTTGACCACATCCGACACGGGTTGGCCACTAACCCGTATCTGAACGAATCTGCATTGGAGCAGCGTGGTGGAGTATGCTCCAGGCCGACCTTGGTTGTTGGGGGAGACCCGTGCCCAGCAGTGGGACATAAAAAGGGTTGAAGGCAGATATAAATCACAAATAATTAACCATGCACTAAACCTCATGTTCTCTAAGCTTTATGCAGTCTTATATTTAATATAATTTATTACATAATAATAATATGAAGAAGAATCCCTTATTCTTTGAAGCTGTCAGGCACAGATAACTCGTAGCTGAAGTGGGCGTGGCAACACATGACATATGGTGAAAGGCCGCCCATACGATCTAGGCAGTCGAGAATAATGGGGACTAGCATTGTCTGGCCTAAGTCTGGACGTGCATAAATTCTGTAAGCTGTTGCTATGGAACTTAACGATTTTACGGAGTTAATTTATTCCACCGAGAGAAATGTACTTATAAAGTAACAGAAAGAATTTGTCCATCGATTGAGAATTGGAAACAAATAAGTACTGTAAAAGTAATAGATAACTTTAACTTCGATAAATATTAAACTTTGGCTTTTATTTCTTTTGTATTATTTCGATCTTCGATTCTTCTGAAGTCCAGACATGCGTGACAGTAATTAAAATATTGTAATTTCTTAAAACTCTGAACTTGCTTGCTTCGAAAGTAATCAAAAATCAAAAAGTTGATACGATAGAGCGTATCTATCGTACCGTCTTATTTATTGAGGACACACATGAACCGTTTATCATAAGTGATCATCAAATCCACGTGCGTTTGCATAATAGCAATTTGACTTTCAGTCACGGTAACTTTTTTAATTATGCACTTTAATATCTGAGATAAAACATCTGCGCCCTTCATAGACAAGCGTGCAGATTAATAATTCCTTGAAACGTTTGCCTAATACCTTCTTTATGGGGTGATAATGTTCCCTCGATGTCGAAATATGCGCACTCGAAAACATTAGGCGCGCGAAAGCACCCATTACTTTACGTGCGCGGTTACGACAGGAATATCTTATTTTCAAGTTGTAATATTCAAAGTGCGTGGTTACGTTTATGTTTTATAGCCACTAAACTTACAAAGTTCATATTGTCGTTAAAATATTTAGATTCACCAACCATCATTATAGGACGAACAGGGTGGGCACAATAATAAAAGTAAATAAATAAATAATAAATAACGCTTCACACTCATAGCCCCACACTAGGATATTCTGTGCCATGGACACACACAAAGACAAATACACAAACACCCAGACCGAGAACAGAAATCTAAATTCAGCATTTAAATTTCTGACCAGCTGGGGATCGAACTCGGGACCCTTCGAATGGTGGACTGCTATGGCATGCCATCAACGCTGCACTTTTAAAACTAATAACCTCCTATATCGCTCTAGGTAATTCAATAAACGTATTCTATTCAATTTTAAAAGCTGCCTTTTGTAAGTCAGTTTCACTGAAGTTTGTTTTCGATTAAGTGTTTAAGTTGTCCTTTTCCTGTTCCGAATGTTTGTACGAAATATTTTACGAACCTAATGTTTTTCTTTTCTTACTCGTACCAAGCAATACGAGTCAGGAAATTCTAAAAATATTTTCGGGAATAAAACTTCAATATTTCCGGATCCTTTTATTACAATTTCCTGTAAAATAATACGAAAACCGCTGTACCAAGTGGAACTCTCAGAACGATTTCAGTTCAGTGATTCATTTCGGAATTTGTTACGCTCGACTGCGTTACGGGAAGTTATGTGTTTAGTTACCGGCCGTATCCGGCAATACTTGTAATCGTTGTTGCGAATGCTTCCCTAGCTGAACACGGGATCGGCCTAGAATACTTGGAATTTAGGTAACTACATTTTGAAATTGAACATTACAAGTAAAACTCGTTTTCAATGTAACAGAGACAGATGTAGATCAAAAATAATTTGGGTTTGACCAAATATGAAATTTTGAAGGCAAATATGAAATTTCAATATTTTCAAGTCATTACTTATTTTAGCAAAGCCAATGGTCGTAACCGTCATTTATGAGTAGTTATTGCGTCATCCATGACTTACAATAGATGGCGCTTTCTACAAAATTTCAAATTTTACAACGAACATAACCCGCTCTTAAGATGGAGACACCAAAAGCATTTTTAATCCAGGACCTAAGTAGTAACAAGTAAGAACGCTAATAATTACCATCAGAGAATCAAAAGCGACCAAGCCCGGCCTAAAGAAAACAGGGAAATTCCACAAGAACTCCTTTCAGCCATTGCATACTATTCATGTAAATGCACCCTCCATATTTTACCCTAGCGACCCCCATTGTTCCACAGACTTTTTAATTAAGAATCGCAGATGAATCGTACAGTCTTCATAGAATTGGAAAGAAAAACTTTTGTTAACAGAAGCTTATTTTTAAGCATTATGCGGGTAGCCGTGTCCTTTTTGAATAGCGAATGAGGCGTATGAAGGTAACTAGGGAACTTATGGATAGACTATCTGTGGATAGAATATCTAAAATGCGTGATAAGAACGTTTTGAAATTAAATTAAAATTTGTGATAAAATAACGTAAAATCGATAAATAATTTGACTTTCTAAAAATTTCATTTAGAAATAGATATAGAAATACTTTATTGCTTTTCTAGTTTAGGTTCATTACAATATAAGTGACCAGAGGCTCTTTTTAAGCAAAATATGCCTATGTTAGGAGGCTCTGCTCTTCCGCAGGTTTTACATAATAGTATATAGATTGAAATTGTCATAGTGTACATAGGTACATACATTATGATATATATAAATACATATGATACAAAATCATGTATTCATAAGTTTATGTTCATGTGGTTATTATATTGTAGGTGGTAGAGCTTACAAAGTTCGCCCGGGGAGGTACCACCGCTGCCCTCATAACCCACCGTGAAGCAAGTCTTATTGCGAAGACTTGTGTTTCGGTTGGGGAGGTTTGTTGCCGGCCACATTATATTTCAGGCGACCATCTTAGTCCTCATTAGTAGGAACGCTTCCACGTATGATCACAGATAAGATGACTCTCCTATTTGAGGTTGGATGTCCATGGGTTGCAGTGACTACTTAACATAAGGTGACCAACATACTCGTTTGCTACTCATAATCGATAAAAAAGGTATAAACATAAGTTTAAGCGACTGAAACGACAAGTTCAAGTTATTAAAAGTACATAAACGTTTAAAAGTGTCGCAATGATCGAATAAAATGCCCTTATGCATACCAAATGAGCCACGTAGGGTTAAATGGGATTACGGTTAATTTGGAACAATGTAGGCTTTCGGGTCAATAAATTATGTGAAAAGTTTTGCTTGAACGTTGTTTGCAAACAATTTGTAATTAACTTTACAATCATAACATAACAGATTAACCCGATTGCGGCATTAAAACACTATGTTTATTAACTTTGCAGACATTTTGCTGATATGCAAATGAGGCAGTACCAAAAAGCTTTAGCTTTCGTTTAGTTTTCGTTTTGTTTGATTAAATTTTATTATTAGACTTATTTGTGAAAACACCTTTATATTTCATGTACTATTAAGGTGTGAGATAATAAGTGAGAGAAGCAGTGGAAGAAGGAGGAATAGAAGGCGTGAGGGAAGGAGTGAGAGAAGGATTGGTAGAAGGAGTGGGAGGAGTGAGCGGAGTAAGAGAAAGAGTGGGAGGAGTGAGGGGAGTAAGAGAAGGAGCGAGGGAAAGAGAGAAGGAGAATTTTTTTCTTTCCTCGGATTTCAGCATAACGTTGAGTTGATGCATGCCTCTTGTAATCATATTGTAATAATGACTTTTCTGCAATAATGTCTTTTAAGGAGAATGATTTGTCCGTGTGGTGTCATCTTAATCTTTACATCGTATAAAATGGAGTCGCCTCCGCTGTCTTTTCGCTAAGATCTTAACGGATTTTACGAACTTAATGCAGTAACAATAGATAGAGTGATTTAAGTGGAAGGTTTATATGTTTAATACACAAGATGATACCCGCAGCTTAAGTTTGAAACTAATAACATTATTGATTTTGAGGTAGTACGAAGTTCTAGTTATGAGTAAAACATTGTTTTTTCCTTCTAAATATAAACTTACATACGATATTTGATAATTAAAGTCTCTGATCGGAACAGGTACGACAGGTGGTGGTTTAACGCAATGAATTCAATTCTGGTCCAAACTGTGCGGAACAAACGAATGGACAGTTCAATTTGCTTCCTAATTGTCTTACCGTAACTCTATTTCTGTTATATTGGACTTTGTATATAAAAGGCAAAATTTTGTGATGTTAATAACATGATGAAATTGATAAGGGCGAACTAAAGACATGAGAGAATAGCGAAAAGAGAAAATAGAACTTTTTTACGCCATGTATCCATATGTAAGTTTTGCAATTTTATATGACCTATCAGTTTGTGCTCTTACTGACTACCAGCCACAATCAAATAACAAAAAATAAATTCCAATTTAGATTTACATTCGAAGCCAGTGGCCTGTGAAACTAACAATATGGGATATTTTACACTGGGCGTATACGGGCGGAACTGCCGAATAGGCATTACAATTTACGAACTGATTTATCAAAACGAAAAAAGAACTATATTTTGTTTTAGGAAATAAATATAATTACAATAAATGTAACCTCGAACTTAAATTATTGCCATCTTTATACATTAAGCACGCTGAGTATCAGTAGGTATGACACATCACTCCAAGGACTGACTACTGATGGGGAAGAAAGAGATATCTCCTTGAATCCTCTTACCCGATGGACTGATAACCTGAAGAAGATTACGGAAAACACCTGGATTCAGAAGCAAAACGGACAAAATGCTGTCAAATACAAGGAAAGTTGAAAGACTGATAGACGGATTTAGTATTTATGAAACACAATACTTACGCAATGTTATATATTGTACGAGTATAATGCTAATTAGTTAAGACTATTTATATAATTTTATTATACCTAGTAAATGATTTTAACATACCTAACCGTTAAGGACATAATTTCTCTTGTTCATTTGACATAGATCTCACATCAAACTGCTTTGTCAATCTTTTAAGATTTTCCCGAAAGTATATTTTCAAATAAAGAAAAAACAGATTTTATTTCTTCAGAAATTTAATAAAAATTACGCGTATTATTCTAATCCAATATAAACTCTCTCTGTATACGTACACTTTCGGGACTTCCCTTATCAAAATCATATACTCGTGTATTCCATAACGAAAAGATAAGTGGGTTGCGAAAACACCAGTTACTTTATACGCCGTAATTTTATCGATAAGAAGTTCCCTCAATGGCGGATAATTTATTATTATCCAGTAAGGTACTTATTTGCTTTTCAATAAACCTTATTTTTTTTAGTACCGAAATCAGTGAACATTCTATACTTAGAGATTCTTGATACAGATTTAGGACTATCACTATTAAGATTTCAAGGTATAATAAATTTCTTAAACGAAAATTTCGTCTGGATTTTCAAATGGTAGTCAACTTGTAATATCCTGCACGTTTGCTTAAGAACCTACCACGGTTTTCGTAATTCGAAATAATATTCACAATCATAAAGACGCTATACAATCAGTCATCAATTTGTCTTTCCACCGCGCCGACTCTCTTTATCCCGTTATTGAGCCTAATGCCATTGATAATTTAGAAATAAAGTACAAATTAATGGAGATGAATAAATTTCAAATTGATACTAAGATTAATTTGTAAAATATCAGAAGTTTTATTTATAGAACACATTTATATATACATTATAAATAAATTAACTACGTATAACCATAGTCGTTCCCATCTTGAGAGAGTTGGAATAACAAAAACTAGAAATAGTGTTACCATTCCTTTGAGCACGAACCAGCACAAAGTAAATTCTAAAATAAAAATTACAAACAGAAACGACAATCTAATTAGGTCGCGAATTTATTATAACTAACCACAAAGAACCCTGCATATTCATGTTATGGCATGCCTTTTCAACCGACTTCAAAAAAAGGAGTAGATCCTCAATTCGACTGTAATTTTTTTTTGCTTTACGTGCGCGACAATTTTAAAGACTTTCTCAACCGAAACCAACCCACTATAAAACTGTAATAAACAGCACTGCACACAATACATTTTACAATGGTTTTTTCTTATTAATAGGTGCAAAAATCATATGTGCATGCCAATTACAGGTACATATGAACAACATTAATTATTTGCAATTATGCACAGTAAGTATAGTAGCATTTATGACTTATTTTCTTATAGTTACACAAAACCAAAATTAAATATGCACATAAACCATCCTCATCAACCAATCCGTCTATTGGTACCGTACGAACAGAAGATGTGTGAAGTACGAGTATAAATGCAATATAGTTTATAGATAATAAACTGTGATGGCGGTCGTACCTTACGTAAAAGAAGGTATGCATGTTGTCTAATGAGGAGTGTCCGGGCTTCGCGATTTTAAATGTGCGCTCATTAACTCATATTTAACGTCTTTTTAAGAAGTACCATTGTGTCCCCGAGGGGACGTGGAAGCGCTAGACGACAAACAATGTCTGATATAAAAAGATCTTAATGAAATACTCTACAAAAAAAATTTTATTCAAGTTAAATATACTAGTAAAATTGTCTTATTCATTTTCGGGAATTTTACATAGAAAGTTCTACCTCTGCGAGATCATCTTCAATTAATGTTAATCCTAATAAATTCCCGAAAACTAATTATCCAAAATTGAGTTTAAAAGAAGTGGCTTATATTATCTTAAAATTTAAATACAATTCTTATAAATTTAAAGGTTACAGAACCATTTTGATTTTGGTAAAAGTTCTTGATGTTAAGAAATTAACGTCGTTGACGTCAAATACGTGGTTTAAATTATTTAAACCCTAGAGTGCAGTTTCAGAAAGACTCAGTAGAAAATAAGAACTGCAACAGAAAAACCGAAATTGGATGTTTTTCTGATTAATCGGAGCAAAACATATTTCTACCTCCATGGCGTTACTGATAATACTTATTTTGTATTTCCTCGAGGATAGCATCGTTAATAGCTACCACGCTCATTAGCAAAACCTGCACTTGGCCGCGTAGATCGCTCCGAAATTTAAACTGCACCGGAAAATGGACGAGGTCACGTCAAAGCTTCGAGTGAACTTCCACTGTCTGTATTTGGAAGAAATTCCCTTTGAATTCCAATTGGGCAAAGTGGCCTTCACAAAGACAATTTTCAATAGCCTCGTCGAATTGAGCTACTTTCCAAAATTTTGCAATTTGGCGTTCTGAATTGGCTGATTTTAAAAGTAAAAAGAAATTAACTGAATAAAAAAGTTATTTAACAAATTATTGTCGAGGGCCAGCGTGATAGACAAAGAAAAATAGTATTTCTTCAATGCTATCATAACATTAGTTTTATTGAAATTGTTTCCCGCAGCTCATTTTGAATTCGTAAATCACCTATTTCGGCTAAAAGGAAAGCTAAAGTAGCTTAGATCGTTACGCAAATTTCAACGCTTCTTAAACGCAAAATTCGGTATGAATGAAATACTTATAGAACTTTACAGTAATCTGGGCAAGCAGAAATAAGCTGCTGAAATATGGTGCACAACGTGGGACTATTTTTGCATTAGTTAGAAATCCGGCAAAAATGTAACTTAAAAATTTCTATATTGCCAAGTAGTTCCATAATAATTTCTATATTTTTTTGTATTTCGAATGGATTCAAATCATGATTAGGGTCATGGCAATGTAATATTGTAATTTACTCAACAAATAAGGCATTCCTTATGTCACGAGTACGTTAAATGTATATTAAACTGAACTTTTTATTATTAGTTTGTACTCAGTAAGTTATTTGCGTACCTAATTGGTGTGAAAATTCACTCAGTGCATATTAGTGTGTTTGTATTTTGGTATTGGTACTACGAATAAAATTATATCTCTCATTTTCAACGATAATATTTTATTACCATACTCCGCGTCCCTTTCCTTAAGTAAGTTAATGAATAAAATACATATATTTTCAATTTGCAGCAATGAGACAGGAATTCTAAAGAGGCTCTTTAGACAAGAGGGCTTCCTGCGTAGGTACTTGGCCCACAGCGGGCCGGTGTAATAAATACAGCTGCCTTTATTCGCAGTTGATAGACCTCATTCGTATACTGAAGATGAAGTATATTTCATTCTGAACTCAATAAAAAGTTCTCCCATTCCAATAAAATTAATTGAAATATCTATCCTATAAAATAGTAATAGACTTCAGAATTTCTGGATAAAAATTTATGTGGATGCATTGTATTATATCGGCGTTGTTTGGGTTTTGAAATGGACTGTAGTTTTTGGAGTTAGTGGAGTTTTTGGAGTTTAGTGGAGTACATTATTATTGAATCGAACGATTTCGAGTAGTAAACTGCATAAAAAGTAGCCTAGTATTAGCAATTTTTGTTGTCATTAGTAAACGTCAAGTTGTGGAAACCGAAAATATCGTGACAAAATCTGCATGCCTGACCATTCTCCATAACGTTCTCGAAAGGCAATGTCACGATTGGTCAGCGTGATTGACTATGACCTAAACCGTTCTCATATATGAGAAGGAGACCGAGAAGTAGAACAATAAGGGTTAGACTACAGCGACGATGATGAATATCCACAAACCATTAATTAAACTAATATAATGCCTTGTGAGTTATCAGACACCTGACTAAAAGCAAATCCACAGTAAATACCACGATTCTTTAAAAATTTATGTCGTATAAAGTTATCGTTTTCACATACTTGTAGGTAATGTAAAGCGTTTTAGAAAGTTCTTATAGTTAAGTCTACGAATAGTTGTAAGGCCAGAATTTTGTTCGATCGACTTGTTCAAAGGGTTGTGTCTCATATTCGAAGGAAGCCTTTCATTAACGCCTTAATTACAGGCTGCTTATATTACTAAGAGCTTTGATAAGCAATAGCTTTGAGGTTTAAGAAGTATTAGTGTCTTAATTAATTACAGAGACCTAATTAATTAAATCACTAATATTTTCTTATTCTTATGCGGTAGCGATTTCATCCCATCCAATAAAAAAAATTACAGTAAAACACCGACTATTAAATAGTGATTAATATGACATAAATACATATTCTGACGTAGACTAAGATTGTAATGAAATCATAGCTTAATTTCGAAGGCGAATCCTAAAACACAAACGACCGTTCATATGCGATACAAATTCCCAACTAGAACAACAGAACTCTGGATATTACACCGAAATAATATCCAGATCTTCGTATAGCAATAGTTTTAATAGAAATTAGTTGTTCAATGATAACGAATTAATTGAACATTCGAGTGTTATTCGATGCGATGGAAGCGATTCTAGTTTTAAAGTTTCTGCGAATTGGGCTTACAATCGCTTGTATGAATCTATTCGGGATTGACTAAAATGGCTGAATTTAGAGTTGAAAGCGCTTATGGGGCTCCTAATAAAGCGTATATGGGATAATCGGCTAGCGATCAGCTATTGTGCTGAGGTAATATAATGGAAATGGAGAATGCTGTTAAGGGATCACATGAAATTCTTAACGCTTTGCTTGGAGAAACTTGTTTTTTGTGATTTCAAAGTCTAAATTTTATTATTCATCATAAAGTTATTACATACAATCAACAGCTCAAAACTCAACACTGAATTGATTCATTTGCCTTTCATAAGTGTACACAAATATACTCGTAGAAGCGCGTATAGCCCCGCTGGCAGTGTGAATCGCGAGCGTTTACATTGTTAAGCAACGTCGGGCGCGGCCGG
>DWQK01003326.1:0-11699 GCA_018231225.1 Noctuana stator | reverse complement strand
TAATGAGGAAGGTTATAGGCTATCAAGCGTTACGTCACAATTCTTAACGCGGGTGAAACCGCGTGGCACAGCTAGTCTTAAATAAATAACGAGCATGCAGGCCACCTAATATTTAGTGGTCACTTTAAACCAAAGGATAACGTCCGATCTCAAATAGGATAAAAGTCCTATTTGAGATTGTACGTACAAATATGTATTAAGATGGTCGATTCGAATAAAAATATCTTCGGCATCTATACCATAAAAAAGTAAGCTTACTAGTGGCCACTTTTGTTATTGCTTCATACTAACTAACCTTTGGGTAGAAGTTTAGCGGCAGAAAATAGCTGAAAAGAATCAGATGGGTGAATCAGACGATATCATTCATCAGTGAGTTCAGCAACAACACTTATACATGATCGATCGCCTTTCCACTTGACAATTGACTCTCATGAACTTTACGGCTGTACGGTCGGAACATCAAAATCAAAATTGGTTATTTGCACAAAATTTGTATACAGATAAACGGATAAAAGGCCTGAAAGAGATGGCATAAGCAAACCACGTTGCTCGCATGTTTGTTTTTTTCCTCTTTCTTCTTTTTGTTTACTTGCTTTTCTCTCTTTTCTTCTTTCAAAGTTTAACACAATATCTTCAGTTTATAACGTAATACGGAATATAAAAATATCTGTTTGATGTATTTTAACACGATATTCTTAATAACTTTCATAAAGTTGTAGCAAAATAACGTTTTGATGAGAATTGATTTTGCTGTTTTCTCTGAAGTCGAAAGGCTGTAATCGAAATTGTCTTAATATAATTAACAAGTTTGTTTCTCAGGTAATATAAATTTTGGGAACAATTACAAAGTAATTCTTTAGTATTCTGCCTAACCTTTCACCAAACATTGTTATTGATTTAAAAAGTAATTACTAAGTGAAGAGTCAAAGTTTTAGTGGAGTTTGAATAGTTTGGAAAAATAGTTGATATCGCTGGAGTAGGTAGTTAAGTTATTATACTTACTAAGTATACTTTTAATACCAAGTGTACTTGAAATACTTAAGATAAGCAGGCAAGAGGCAAGCTGCTCTGAACTTCTAAAGTAAAAAACAAAATTTACAACTCTATATTTATAAGATAAGATTCGTTTTTCTCCTATTTGAGATTGGTCTCCATTGATTCCAAAGATATAATACAACTTCGATTCAACAACTGTAATAATAAATTAGTGAATATAACTGTATCTAATAATACATCAGATTAAGGCGCCTTTTAGCTAAGGTAGGCCGAGAAAAAAAAGCAGGCGAAAAAAACTCATTGGCATTGTTTTCGTCAAAATAAATATCTCTAATTGTTATAAAATTTATTTACTTACCTATTCTTTATGCAGGGCTTTTTCCTTATTGCGTTTGTTTGTATATAGTTTATACAACCTTATAAGAAACATATAATGTAGAACAGCCATCGTCTTTCCATCCCTCATTTACTAAGTCTGTGAAGCGCATTAATTCTCCATTACACCGAATCGCTCCTACGAGAATGATGTGATACCTAACATATGCTTATGTGATTGCGTTAATCGTATGTACGTTTTACATATGGGGTAATTAATGTAATAAAAAGCATGTGTGGGAATGTTATCAAAACATATAAATACGATTATAAATTAAATAAATAAATAACGCTTCACACTCCCACACTAGGATTCCCTGTAACGTGGGTACTATGGACACACACAAAGACAATTACGCAATCACCCAGACCCAGAACAGAAATTTAAATTCTTGTCCAGCCGGGGATCGAACCCGGGACCCTTCGAATAGTGCACTGGCGTGGTAACCACTACACCACGCGGGTCGTGGTATACACTACACCCAATTATTATAATAAGGATCCTAACCTAACCTAACCTAACCTACCCTAACCGAACTTAACCTTACCTAACCTACCCAAATATCTGCATCACACAAAATCGCATACCACTTAAATGCGGTATTTAGTGTTCGATTTTGACACAACCGATTGACATCCATAAAACTAACATAAACAGTTAGTTTGGCCAGTTAAGGGGAAAATTATACCTAGTCATCGAGTTGTTTAAGTCACAACTTAACGGACCATTAGGGGCAGATTGCGTGAGCGGAATACCGGTTATTTGCTTAATGTTCCCGAGAAAAACCAATTTGTATCCTAACGCGGCCATTTTCAGCTCCCCGGAGATCAGATAGTTTTTAAATTGTTCTGTCGTTTATAACAGAACGAATGTGCTCTAGCAGTGGGATCAGTAAATCTTTATATGCAAGCTAAAACTAAAGGTTTCCAGGCAATAATATATAATATTTCCATAATTTAGTAAGTGGCATTATTTACGTATAGTAAAAAGTTTTCATACGGTTTTCGATTTATTTCATATTAATAAAAAATAAAACTTGGCATCTGTGACGGGTCACAAAAATATTTAAACGATTTCATTTATCGCATTCGTTAAAACGTATTCATATTGAATCGGTAATTTCAGCCATACAGTATCAGTAGTCATTTAAAAATTTTGAATTGGAGTGTAATGAGGTTTCGTAGAACTTAATTAACGTTTAATTCTCCTTTTGTTTACATTGTATCTATCTGCACTTTTAAAACATTTATTTTTTCATGTTTAAATAAAATATATATTTATTTTTGTTCTTATATTCAAAGAATCGACTACTTTTGTAAGAAGAAACCTATATATTCAGGAAACTAGTCTAAACACAATAAAGATTTTATCAAAATTCAGCACGGGTTTTTAATATCGCCATAGCGCATCCTATTATGTAATGGGATGCGTAATGGCAGTTTTTATTTATTTGAAGTTTTTAAAATTTTTTATATTTAAAAAAAAAATCGATTTTGTTTTTATTATTATTTTTATATTTACTTATAAGTTATTTTAGTCTTCTTAATTTAGGTTTGTTTGTTATATATTTAATTTAGTGATAGATTATAATATATTTTTTCTCATATTGTATATAAATGTAAAAAAAAAATTTTAAGTGGGGAGATGTATGAGAATGCAAGCTTACTAATAAATGTTAAGGTGGGTGTTTGTTATGGTTTTTATAATAGAAATTTAAATAACTGTTTACATAATTTAGGCATACAAGACAGTTTTCATGACTACAAGTCAAACTTCGCTCGAGCGACCGCTGGTACTTACAATTCAATCATTGCAATAAATATTGGGAAAAATATGGTTTGATGAGTAATTTTAATCACTACATTCCATAAATATTTATACATAAACAGCATATCGCACGTAAACTAATTAAAAAATACCCTTCAGACATTTGGCGAACAACGCACATAATTAAAACTTAAACCACAACGAGGCATCTTCAAACAACTGACAAAGTTGAGAGACGTGTTACATTGTACATGTGTGCCTCGTAAATGTACACACAGTCGACTCATAAGCTCATAAACTGTGTTATAACTGAAACACTTGAGTGAATATCAAAATTGAAATACGTAGTCCATTGCGTCGTGGGTTAATTCTTCCATTTCATCGGTTAAGATTTGCCATAGTCAAAGTATTTGCATTAGTCTTCTGTGTTTCGTTTTCTTTATCACTATCAATTATAGTAATATTGTATTTAAATATTGCAAATTTTATTTATTAATTATTTTTATTTGTTCAAAGTATACCTAGATAATGAAACCTTAAATATTAATTTAGTACTCGTAAACTCAGGTTTAGTCTTAGCAATATATTTCACGACTAATACGTAATAATTCAGGAAGTTTAGTATGAACATATATTATATATAATAATAAAGTAAATATGAAAACGAAATATGATATATTATGGGTTTGTCATGGATGCCATTGTAATAACTGGACCAAATTAAAATGGGATCACGCGGTAAGCATTAGCTTCCTAATAAAAATAGAATCATCAAAATCCGTTCACCCAGTCGAAAGTTATGAGGTCACAAACATAATAAATGTAAAAATAAATATCTTAGGTTGGAAATTAACTGAGAAGTTATTTCAGGGTTTCGTCCGGTTTTTATTTTGGAATTTTATCGACAGATCCGGGTATGAACTTGTTACGAGTACAATGGCCAGCAGCAAGGTGCTTTAGAGTCTATTAAAATGAATGAATGAACTTACATCAGCAACATTTCATCGTTACTACCCACGTTTTGATATCTAAACCAACATTGTCCAAATAGCAGAAGTAGTAATTTTAAGACGAAGTTTTTAAGAAGTAGTATTCTGTTCGGGACTTTGGGAGCGAAGGAGAAAATAACCTAACCGAAACTATAGTTGAAAATAACTAAAATACTCTTAACATGCTTTAATAAAAAAGAAAGAAATAAATAATACCACGCACAATTAAAGAAAATAGAAAATATTTTTTAAATAGTATTTATATATTTATTGTAAACAAGCGTGGGATGCTTTAATTATAAATATAATATTGTATGAATTATAGTGCTTTGAGTTCCTCTATCGTCCTCTTCCTATCGCAAATTGACGATTTATGAAAAAAACACATCGAAAAAATCTTTTGTTCTGGCACCGTAGCTTTTAGCCTTCGCTCATGCCTTTGCAGTATGCAGACAGGCACCATCCGAGTGTGGTCCGTTTTATCTTCACCATACACTTCCTGATAAGAAGCTTACCAGCTACACATAACGTTGAGGTTTCACTTGCCTCATATGATAAGCAACCTTTCGCTTTTGCAAATAAGGTCGGATTTAAATTGTGTTTGAATATTAGGACAGGTCACCTGGGTGGCATTGTTAGAGGACTTTATGCATAACAATACAGACTTGTCTTACTAATAGTAATTAAAAGATATCTTTTAACGAGGTCCTTTAAAAAAAATATTTATTGTGATGTTGTTGCTATAGTAAAACTGTGTATTAAATTGTCAATATTTATAAATTACGGGTTTCACAGTGGTGTACTTATTATGAACGATGTCCTCTAAGGTATGCTTCAGTCTCATTGACAAGGCTATTATAAACAATCGGTATTTGTAGTATATGCGTTTTGGCAGTAAAATTGGAAATAAAAATAAAACATACGGTATACGATACGATTTTTTTATTTAAATTTTTAAATCAAATATTTTTCTATGTACCTATCAACGTATCAACACATACTCCGCCATACATTCAAATAGATTACCGATACTATTCCTTCTTCGTCAAGGGTCATACAGGGGTCTTACCTTGGGCTTTTTGGATATAAACTGCACAATGGGGATGTAATAATAGCACGTGTGCTATTTGTAGCATTTGTAACACCACTGAGGGCGTAAAACAAAATTGAACTTTGTAATACGCCGTAAATGAGCGAGTTTGCATGCAACCTGCAACCGGAGATGAAAATTTTATTCTAAATACTCACTTTTTAATGCAAATTCTCATATCTGCACGGGACGTGTTTTTAATTTTTGCTACTTGTATTTTTTACTGGCAATAAATTATGTTTGTTTGAAAGCTGAAGATAAATGGTGGCTGTCATTACTGTACTTTTCGACGTACAGAGAAAAATGTAGAACGAGAGTATGTTTGAGCAAAATGTTGTATTTCAAGATTTATTTATTTCTCGTTTACAACGTACCCACTGAGGATATGTGTGGCGGGAATTTTTAGTAAGTTAAAACATTGTTTTAAAAGAATATTGACGAACTTTGTGGTGTAGTGGTGTAGTTACCGTGCCGGTTTGCGATTGAAAGGGTCTTAGGTTCGATTTGCAGTGGAGTAAAAATTCTATAAAAAAAATTTAAATAACATAAATAAAATTTTCAGACGGCATGCAACTTATTTCAGATAAAAAAGAGTGTTTGGAAGTTTAGTAGTGGCCATGAACTTAATGAGAGAGGTGACATGGTTTTCAATTCTTTTATCCTCTGCGCCCAACTGTGGAGTAATATTAACCGGATTTCAATTTTAGCTTACATTTTAGTATTACCCAATTAATTAAGGTCAACATGGTTCAATGGGCATCGACCCAGAAACGGTTATCAGGGTTTATTTTACGCTTTTTCCGCTAATTGGTAAATTAAAATCTGATAGGTACAGCATAAATCCTTACCGGGATTACGTAGGTGAAAAAATTGCCCTGCCTTCCATCGGGCTTATCCCTGTAAACGGAAAATAGCCTTTTTATCGTGAAGAGAACCTTTTTAATATATTTTAGGTATAATTAAATGAAAACAGGCAAAAATAATAATTTACTTACAATTTGAAAGAAGCAGATGTTCTAAATTATAATTTAAAAAATAGATTCTGTACCTATTTATCGGAATAATATACCTACCTACATATCTATGGATAACAGCTGGCACCTACACTGAAGCGCGCATGAAGTATGCTACTAATTAGCGGTCACCCATCTGAGTGAAATTTTGTGTAGGGTGCGGGTGACGTAGACACTTTATTTGAGGTGACCATCTCAATCCTCACGAGTAACCAAGTTCTCACGTTTGCTATTCATAGACGTTAAAAAATACTTAAATTTAAACATTTTTTACTATGAAAATAACACAGTAACGTAATTTATATAGTTATTCTATAGTTTTTGCCTACAAATCCCAGTTGAACAACCGAAGCCAGTGAAGGCAGCTGACACTTTAATATTTTACAACAATTATTCCGCAGCACAACGACTATCGCTCTGAAAACATTAAGTTTCCAATCCACAAATGTAGCGAACTCAACAATGTTCTCGTCCCAATTTCGCGGGGATTCTGTCCGTTGCGGCAATATATTTTATGTCAAACTGTTGTAATTTTTCGAGACCTTGTGCAACTTTTTGGAGGTTACAAAGCTTACAAGAGTAGCAACGTACACAAAACGACCTCAGCCCAGTACCTACTACAGGGTGTGCCATAATTTTTTTTCACATTAGTATCGAGCTAGTGGAGATACCGTGTGAAGGAAGTGAGCAATATTACTTATTCGAGGTTTCTTGGTTCTTTTTAATTTTCTCATTTCACAAAAAAACAACGCATGTTTTAGATTTTAAAAAACAACTCTTTTAACTTCGCTTTTTTGTCTTATTTTGGGTCACATTACCAATTACACAATAATAATACACATGGTAATTTAATTAAATTAAAACTTAAAAGGTTAACTTTTAGGATTAAAATTTTATAAAAATATAAGGTCGAGGTTTGAAGTTCTAGTGCCAATATATAGAAAACTATAAGTTTGATATTTAATTAATAATTATCTCTGCTTCCCTGTAACTTCTTGTGAAGAATATTTCCCTTTATTATGGATAAGGCATTGCTGTTATTGACAGCCTCACGATGGTCTATTAATTAACTTGTCATTAGTATTGCGACTATTAACATTAGATTTTCCTGTCTTCGTAATGAGATTTTGCTTTAGATACGCGAAATGTTACTTTTCTTCTTCATTTTTCTGTTGCTAATTCTATTACTTTTTTTTTTTTACCTTTTATTAGAAATGTTTCGACTACCTTTCGATAAACTATGTTAAGTTTCTATTGCAAAAGGTATTGGATTGTGAGAATAATTTGACTCTTGAATCATAAATACAAGAACGTTAAGGGTTCAAACCATTCAATGCACAGAATGGAGCGAACAATTTATGAGAGAGCACGTGTGAAGCGCTCGCGGTTTTAATATCAGCTGTAAATTAGAACAAGCGGCGGATACTGCACAAATTGGCTTTGTTGGCACTCGTATACCTGCTTATTGTTTTATGATGTTTTTAAACGACTATTCTCCGTTCCGTTCGAGTATAGTGCTTAAAGTTTGGGGTACCAGTAAAATTGTAACTTTGATATCGATTATGAACGGACTTCGACCCGGTATCGCATGAGATCAGCGAATGAGTTCGCAGTTCTCTTTTAAGCATATCAGATTTACTATTTCACGCTATCTTTTCTTTAAATACTGAGAACGCCATGAAATATTATACTTTTAGTTAAATATGGCACACAATGTATATCTTAAATATACGCAAGTTTAATAGCAGATACTATTAAAAATATAATTATTCCGACATGAAAAAACTTTGCTTAAGAATGAGATAGAATAAGTTATCTTTTACCTTCCTATAAAGGTCAGGTTACTGTATTATTTTTGTTTAAAACAAAATTCCGACACAAAATTTCAGCTACTTTCTATTGCCATAGTCTCTTACGTCACTGTATCACAAATCTGTTCTATTCTTCTTTTTGATTGAAAAACGGATAGAAATTCTCTTTTCGGAACTCCGAATGCAAGCGATTCATCCGGTGCTCTAAATCACTGTAGGCAATCGTTAGCACTTTCCATTAGATGTACCGTCTCTCTATTTGATTTTTTGAACGAAAAACGTATAAGACTACGTTAGTTTTCCTCTACTTCTGTTTTGTTTATTTTCGTTTCAGTTTACGTTATGTAGTCCAAGTCAGTTGATAAACTAAATTACTTTTTGTTTTAACCGCCAACGCAAAAAAATGGTGTTTGAGATTTATGTGAGTATGTGTGTCTGTTTGTATCCGCTTTAAACGGCCCCAAACATAAGAACTGAACCATGTAACGGTAGATAATTGAATTGGGTATTCCTTAATGGATATCAAAGACAACAAATGTGAAAGAGTGATGAAGTCTAAGGCTGATTTTAGTGTCACGCTGATAGTCGGCGTTGATAGCTGCACGCTGATAGAACGAGTATTGTAAGAGATTTATTCTCCATTGTGCTTCGGCTGCCATCACTGACATTCAGCAGTACAGTAATAGAAGTATAACTTTCGGAAACCAGACTGATGGGGACTTAGAATTGATAACCAAAAAAGAGGAGACTTGGAAAATGTGCTCAAGTAGGTACTTATGAAAGAAAAAGTAAGAATAATAAATAGAAATACGACGATAATCCGTATAAGAAGATTATTTAAGTAAGATTGTTTCTGTAAATACCTGATTTAATTACAAGACAAGCAATCTTGGACCAATTCCTTTGACGTTTCTTTAAGGAATGCGCCGTGAATTTTGAGTCTTTGAATAAAGTTATGTCCCAGATTGTACCTATTGTCTTTGATAAAATCTTTGGGATCTACATAGATTTTTTGGTGCTATGTTTTTACATTAAATATTAAACCATAAAATATTATAAGATAAATAATTTTATAATAACCTACATTAACGACTTTTATTAATGATTGGCAATTGCCTTGATGACCGCAAATTCTGAAGACAGCATTTTATGTGCATAACTATTTAAGATAAGTTAGGATTTTTTATTTGTTCTGAATGGGTATTGAATGTTCCTTCCTGTTGGACCCTCAAACGAGAACTGGATACATTTTTTTCTCCACTTGTACCGCCTAAGTTTTAACTATCATTATATTCTCAAAGAGTTCAATGGCTTCTGTGTAAATTGAATAGAGTAGTCATTTCCTGCACGCGAACAAACATTACAAAGTGCTGCAATATATTTTATTAGCATAAGCGCTTGGTTATGTTCGTCGTATACTCCACGATATCTACGAGTATATCAGCGGGAGCCACCTACTCACGTTAATGCATCGACAAGCTTGTTAATCACAATCTACTCTACAAACAGCGTGAATGATAACTTAGTTCATTTTCAGATTAGTTAATTTTAAGTTTTAATAAGGTTGTATTAATTTTGTTGTGTACCTACGATATACGTATTATACTTGCATGCTGACTTAATTAAGCACTACTAATCCGCATTGGAGCAGCGTGGTGAAGTAAACTCCAGGCCTTCCCCGTTTGTAAGAAAACACCCGTGCCCAGCGGTGGACCATAGAAAGTGTTGCAGGCAGCTAATTTAATATATTTTAAGAAATAATGAAAAAATCTTGACTCAAGAATTTACGCCAAATTTAATCCTTCGCATATTTTTCAAGTTTTCAGCAGTTGATGAAGAAAGATTTGCAGACAAAAGAAAACTCGTTTTCTACAAAAATTACCGCTTTCCGCGGAAACGTAATTAAAAGAAGGTAAACCCCATTAAATTAAATCATAAAGTTCTGACACTAATGTAGGAATACAACCTTTTATTCAATCTAACTTTGAAACGAAATAGGCCCGAATAATTCGATGTTATTTCCTCATTAATGTGACTCTGAAAGTTAGAGGTCGGATTAAAAACTCCCGTGGGATCTCACACCCGCGCAATTACCCCCAAGTAAGCTAAAGAGGGTCTGTCTCATCTCCTTAATTGAGAAATACAATTATTGGTGGAGATATGTATTGTCATTGTAAGTACTAAGCAATAACGTTATCAGAATTCTCGTATCTTGATTAGACTTTAAATAAATTGACAAAGACATTCAGATTACGTAGCAGCGTTTACATTTGAAGATTTTGTTTTAACTTAGTCTAAAATCAGCACTCCAATGCGTTATTTAAAAAGATTTTTTATGTATAAAAGTACCATGTTCGTTTGGTACTTATAAACGATAAAAAAAATCTAGAACCCTTTTAGTTTATTATAGAAATTAAATAAAGATAGTAAGAAATTAATAGTGGCCTTAAACCAAATGAATAATGAAACTTCTTGCAACTGGATGTTAGTCTTCTAAAACAAAATGCTTCTGAGTAAATAAGGAAGAAAACTGTACCTATACCTTAATAGGATAAAGTAAAATTAGTAGCAAAATTTGTTAGACCACACGTAGGGAGGACACGTTCTCAACAGGATTAGTTGGTGTGGCAACACGCTGGTAACTTTTACAATTAATACCCGCCCCTACGGAGGGAATGTTTCTTAGCTACGGAGCCGAAATTTTACTAAGTATGTATGGATATATTAGAAGACGGTTCGTGATTTCGGAACGTTGCGAAAATAAACTCTTATTCAAGGTAAGATTCTGAAATAACTTTTACACGTGGGTAGAACCACTCCATTGATACATACTACAGTAAGTATGAATTAAGATAATGATGGATACTTATATTGAAGAACACCACTTATATTATTTTAAAGTTTTTGAAACGCAGACAAGATAAAACGGGCATTAAAGCATGATGGAATTTGACCGAAACACTTTTAGGTCCGAGAAATGGAGTGATTTAAATTTATTGATAAAAGGTGGCTAAAAAAGTTATTGGTGATTTTTATTGAATACGATTCCTATTCAGGTTAAATCGAGTGACAAAATTTGTTAGAATCCTGTATAAATTATAAATCAAATTGGTCGCTGCAGCAGTTGGGTCAGGACCCATCCCCGTCTATCTAGATTCCTGTGCCTACTATAATATACTGAACCCTTAATAAGCCTCGATGAATGTGGTAGGTACTCGGGTATCGTCCTGAACCGTCGTAATACAATATTACTTCACCCGACAAGTAAATAGCCAGTTACGTCGGGAAGCTGACACAAATTAATCCTATTTACCAGACACGATTACCTGATTTGAATATTCATAAGCCTCGATAACATTCTTCAGTAGACTTACAGGTTTAATCTAATCTGGGGAGTATGATGAGAGTTAAAAGCTTTTTAGGTCATGGGAAATCTTTAGAGAAATTTCGTTTTGAGACATTGATTATTGTTTATCAAATGTTTATTGTATCCTTTTAATGGCTCATTGCTGGACACCGACCTTTAAGGAAGAAGAAGGAAAGGAGTATACTTCAGCACGCTGCTCTTCTTGCAAGGGCCTCTGACCAGGTTTGACGACAATTATCGGTAATAGTCAGGATGTGCCTTCCGAAGCACGGACGCACGCGTGTTTGTCA
>DWQK01003325.1:0-11700 GCA_018231225.1 Noctuana stator | reverse complement strand
ACGGTGCACGGTAATTTATATGCTGAATTGAGTGGAAATTATTATGCATATAAACATACACACACACACACACACACACACGTATGGAATGTTGTATAAATGTTCGGAAGCCCTCATAGCTTATGTTTAAATATCTTTTAGTTCCATTTGATTTCCATGAATATAACTTACATACGTTTAGCATAGGTTAGCAAATAACCTGTGTAATGTGTATATCGTGTACATAATATTAATAATAAAATAAATTGACTCACATCTAACTGTGATGTTTAAGACCCGAGTTTGATTCCCCGGTAAATGTCTTCAGTTACTGGTTTTTATTTTATTACCGACTTATATGCTAACGCAACAGAGTAAGGGATAAAAGCTTTCCACTCTGTTTAACTCGCTACGTGCCTTAAACAGAATAAATATTCAGTGATAAAATCCACAGAATCCACTTGTTGCAACCTCCTTTCCAGCGGGTGTAACCGTGGCGACGGAGCGGATATGAGCCTCCCCAACACCCTCCAACCCCCTATGTCCGGCTCTCGCTCAAGAGCAGGCGCACCCGCGTCATCCGGGTAATTACACTTCTAAAGCTTTTGATAAAGTGGAGCTTTATGTATGGTGCCTTCGCACTGAAAGTCAATGAGTTATAACCGATGATATTTCATTTCGAATCGTGGATGGGAGTAAGTGATAAAATGTTTTCGTAGGTATTTAACGTAGTATTATTGCCTATTAGATACTTATCAGTAGTGCAATATAAAAATTACAACATAGATATGAGAGAAGCTTCCTATACCGGTATATTGTGGTATAGGTTAGATAGGTACCTACATTTTATTTTTTAATAACGCTTCACGCTCATTTTTCATTGATTCTTTTTATCTGTGCCATTGACACACAAAGACAAAAAAAAGATTCTCTAACACCAATAAACTAAGTGTTCCAATCAAAGTTGCGTTTGGTACGGCTCCCGTTACGGATAAAGAAAATGTACGCTCAGATTTTCACAAGTTGACGCTGTTAAGGATAATTGATTCAATTCTCTTTGCCTCACGAGGGTTGTCGACGGCCTGCGGGTGCCCTCCCCGTACCCATTCTACTCGACGTATTGCGCGAATAGTGGGCGATACCTCCTTAAATTATCGAGAAAGATATACATTATTTATGTTGCTGTGACTACTGTCTGCTTATGATAAAAGAGAAATTAATAGAAGACAGAAGCACGCAAAAACAATAGATATTTTTATTAAATTGAAGTAATTTTCAATTTAAAAAAACGTAATTTGAATTCTTTATTTTATTTTATTGCTGCCATTTATTTAACGTTATAATACGAAAATATATTTACCTACTGTATGTCTCAGTAACTCACACTTCTCACACTTAGATTCACAAGGAATTTCCGGAGTCGTGGGTAACATGGAAACACACAAAAAAACTAAATTCATTCAAATTTTTGCCCCGAAAGACCATCGAATGGTGGACCGGCGGCATGGAAAACAGGCGCCAAGTCACCACTATACGAGACTTGTCGTCAAATTACTGCAAGGTATATCTAAATGCTTTGTTTGCTTGCCAGGAAAACCACGTTTGCTTTTCTACTTCATTTTAACATTACGAAGAATTATTTAGTCAGCGTTATTCCTGCAGGTACAGGGGAGTTTTTCATACAAAATTGTGATGAATTCTGAAAAAAGTACTTAGTATTTCAAAATTAATGTAAATTAAAAGAGATGGCAGTTGCTGGCATTTCAGGCGGTCACCAGGCAATGACAGGTTATCCTATATCTTTGTTAATATTTAAATAAAAATACTCTTGTAATCGTCAAAAGAGAACATAATATACAAATGATACAGAAATTAAGGGTGACGCTGCTAGCCACTCTACATAGCGTATTTATTTTGGAGGCAAGTTTCATACAAAGCTATGAATAATAAAAAAGATAAAATATATCCGGCCAATATTTGATGTCGAGATAACGAACGTTTAATCTTTTAAATGGAGCCTTCTGCCTGAGCTCTATCTCTATACTCTATAGAATACTTCCATGTCCCCCGTGCGCTACCGTTCGTATATAAAGCAGCGGGTTTGGCGGCGCCGGGCGTAGTGCGAGAGAGGTTGCCAGTAGAATATACCGCGACTCATAGTTGATAAAACATAATAATATTAATTGAACATCAACGGTATCTTTGCACACCTCCTAATAAATCAAAATCTGTATTGTGTTTCATGATAATAATAATATTCTAGTTTAAAGTGTATTACTAACTTATCGAACTCCCGGCATATATCTTGGTAAGTGGTTAATTATACCATTAACGCTATAAAGTTCGGCCTTTGATACTCGCATTGAGTTAGGGCTAAGTGTCAACATTTCAAATTTAATAGTAAGTCCTTGAGTTTGAAAGGAACCTATAACATTTATAAATCCTGTTTGGATTTATAGAAGTAGGTAGGTGTATATTAGCACTTCAGGAATTATTCTACCTGGGTAGAAAAATGTAGTTTAATTGAAAAACTTTACAACTTAGGTACCTACCTACCTATATTAAATTAAATATCTGTGTAGGTAACTAAATATTAAATTTTCTGAGTAATTTAAGCAATTTTCGGGACCAGTATAGATTTTTTGACATACATTTTTCTAGAAGCAATAGGTATTGTACTAGTAGTAGGAGCCCACCTACCTATTTAAGTAAATGTTAAAAAAGTTAGTGGAATTAGACATTAGTGCAATATGTATGAAAAGAATTCAGTCCAATATAATATATTAGGAGTATGTAAGTATGTATGTACTTATATGTAAATGTAAACTAACACCTATGTATGAACATTGAGGTTTTTTTTTGCACACGTGAGCTATTGGTTATAGCTAATTAATTATATTAAATTTCATACTTCCGCATACCTAGTCATTTACAAGTAGATATATGTTTTTTGAGAGCAACGCTATTAATGTCTTTCGAGTGATCATACCTATTTACTGAGCAGTTTTGTCGGAACATTGGGAAGCTCTCTTATAAATCTTCATTTGTTTTTTTTTTTTTTATGAAACGTAAGTGTACCTACGGTGCTTATTATGGGAAATACTAAAAAGGTAAAAAAAAAAGGTTATGCTGTACCTACCTTATACAACATGGCTCCACCTTAAGTCCCTTATACAGCCGCCAACCCTTACACAGCAAAATTGTGCTCTATAATGATATTCCGGAAAAGAAAATTTTACGTTTCTTTCTCGTTATGCTTAGATTTTGTTGCATTGTTATTTTAGTGTAAATATCTAAACTAGTATGCTTACGTAACAACTAGGTATGTAAAGTTATATTTAAGTTATCTACATAATACATGTAGGTACCTATGACATGATATTTCTTACGTTTGGTTGTGTAAATAAGCTAATAACAAAACTTGACCCGATTTGTATTTGATGCACCAGTCTTGATATGGTTTAATTAAATTATATATTCCTAACATCTGATAAGCATAATTGTTACTTACATTATGTACCTACTTATGTAAGCCCCTAATCTGCTATAATCCTAATTGACTAAACTTTCGACTACGACCTCGACCTTCCTTGCCGAATTCAAGATAAAATAGCCACAGCAAAAACATAGTAACATTATTTTAAATAATCAAACTTGTTTTTTATATGTTATACTCGTGTAATTTTTAAAAAATTTTGTTCACATAACTGGATAACACTCTACTTACCTTCAATACTAACATGTTAAGTACACACTGTATGCATAAAATATTTAACTTTATAACACTTCGAAATTATAACTTACTATAAACTTATACAAAAAAGAAATGTTGATTAATTTTATCGACTGAGATCCGAATTATATACAGTCTACAAATTGACTTAATAATGACCGAGTGAGCATGAAATCTAATAAATTACAGCAAGAGTTGCAAGAGCTTTTCATTAAAGTCGATACTACCTACTAACTCTATTTCTGCTACGCTTCAGCTTTAGACAGAAACTAATTTATTTAAGTCTTGCCCCCGCATCAACTCTATATAAAATTAATTTGGTTGTTCCATTTGATTTACTGTTTCTTTGATAAGTTTTGCGTTGATAGTTAAATTTTTTTTATTGTTTGATATATTAACAAAAAAAAGCGGTAGCGATAAGGAATTTTATTGAGATCTAACTATTATGGATAGGTAAGTCTAGGCTTATCGCCCGACTAATGACTACGACAGGGTCCTACTTTTTACATTTCTACCATTACTGCTGATTCTACTCTAATACTGATGATTTTCCGTATTATTCTTTTATAGCAAATTAAGGTTAATGAACTTGAACACGGCCTGCATTACAATTACCACCTGCATACGCGATAGGTCAAACGACAAAAAAACCCTTCGTGATTGTTAGAGGTGATCTGTGTTTAGCAGCAAAAATCTACAATGATTTATGAAACTACTAATATTAAAATACACGAAATATCTTTAGTACAAGTTTGGAATTTGTCATGACGTTGACGTCACTTAAATATAAGGAAAACACGAAGCATTCGCTTGAAGCGAGGAATTACCCGTTCTGTGGTGGTTTCTCGTGGGGGTTTTTATAATTTTATATTTATCTGCATTCATGAAATGATGTACTGGAGCACGTTATCTATATAGGTAGAAATGATCGTAATATTTACGCAAATTAAAAATAAATCTAATAGAATACGTCTCTACAGTACATAATAAATATTTGTTTCTTGGGTGACATAAACAAAAACAATTATACAAACACCTAGATAAGGAATAGAATCTTAATAAATCATTTAAACTTCTGCCCTACTGGGAATCGAACCTCGACCGAATGGTGCACCGGCATGGTAGTCATTACACAATACGGGTCCTAATAAAAACATGACTGTGCTTTATCACAATTATTACAGATTAAATATTATTGCTTTGTTTTATATGCATAAATAAATATACTGATAAAAAAATAAAGTTCATAATAATATTTAATCAACAATGTTATTGCTTTCATATAATTATGTTGAATCCACATGAATAATTCAGCAAATTTTATTTTATCGACTCCCTTTTCTATCAATAGGTAAACTGTCGTTACTAAACTGTATTAATTCATTAAAAATTATAGCTGACCCGTCAGAATTACCTGTAAATCGTTTAAGTCTCAAACGCAAGATTGCGTGTAATCTACTTTACGACTCAAGGATAAAAAACGAGAACATGATTTTCTTTCTGCAGTACCTACATACGAACTTCATCATTAATTAATGAAGGTTTAAGTCTTCGATGTCTGTAATTGAAAACTATGTTTCTAGATCTAATAGACTAATAGACAACACAAATAACACATTCGGGATATTTTTTTAATATAAATATGTATATGTATTATTAAAATACATCTTACATTATTTTTTACATTTATTTATTAAACAGATGGGTGGAGGTACTCGAACTTTTTTATTCTGACCTAGACCATTTAGGGACTAGGGACGTCTTAGTTGTGGCGGTAACAATCGAGAGTGGACTTTTTATCAATTCTTTAAAAAAGGCTTAACATAAATAAAGACAAAGTAGTTTTGACATAATGTTCCTCCTAAAATAGTGAACACTGCATGCATCAAGGAAACAGCGTGTCCCAATAAATCTGAACCAAACCAACTTTTTTTACTGTATTAAGACATTCTTTGGCCGAGGCCGAATTCTAAGCAAAGTTTCATGTTCTTAGATGCACTGGTTTAGGATGTAAATTGTTTGTAGTAAAATCTTCCCCGTAAAAAGGAGTTTTCATAATTTCTGTCTTAATGGAACCTTATTGATACAAAGTTTCATGCTTATAAAATGCTAAATAGATTCATTGAATCCGACTGTGGATTGTCCGGCAAAAAACTTTTAAACGGGAATTTTAAATATTTGTAATAGATTACATATTTTAAGTGGATTTCTTTTATTGCTTTTTGCTATATTGAAATTATGAATATAAAAACCATATGTTACATTATTTATTTCGGATAATATCCGATATTCTCGGGCCTCGGCTACTATTACGGAGCTTCATAACACATCCCTCATGTAAAAGTGAGTGGAATACATATTTCATTATGTAGTTATCTGCCAGGTTTTTTGGTTATTGGTTAACAACAAATAACTTTACTTTAAATGGTTTTTGCATCAAATGACAAAATACATTTCATAAAGCATAATTAATTATTAAAAATAAATAGTTGAACCTTTAATATTTTTAGTTACTCCCGAACTCATGTTAAACCCACTCTATACTACTATAAAGAATCTAGGTACATAAATAAATAAATATAACAGCGAGTCCCAAATTGCTATTCTGTGCCTGCGTCGCCGTCGGCGAGGTACAGTAGTAACCTCGCACCACTTGCTCGCCGAGACTGTTGTGCAAGCATCGCTCAGCACACCGCTCTCTCGACATTGAACGTGGAATTATAAAGTTTTGTTTCTGTAGTAGATACCTACTTCTTGCAATTACCGTGTTAAATCAGGGTTACGCTATCCGGGTCGGCACCTCGGCACAGCCGGATAACAGAATTGGATATAATAATATAGTTAGATGAAAGGATAAAAAGGTTTGCCATCATTTTGATTGATCCTTCTGTTCAAAACATTCAATCTGACTCTCAGACCTACAACTTAATAGGTACCTATAGCCGAATGAATTCGGTCGAATATGGACATTAACAAAATACATAGAATATGCCGAATACGAATACCAAACCGAATTATCGGCGAATCTTAGATACGTAGATCCTATTTAATGATAAAAAATAAGAAAAACTTTAGGCAAATAAACTTATCAAATACTTTAATTATCTTAATAATATAATTATATGTACACTAAGTGAATGGTCTGATAAGGTAAATATTAAATTCCTACCTAATTTAATAAAATATTTTTTACAGCAACCATGGAAGCGCCTGCGTTTAAAGATTTTGCCAAAGCGATGGCCGATTACATAACAGACTACTTGGAAAACATAAGAGACAGGTAAGCGCACTATCTGAATCCATCTTTCGGAATAAGATATCTTTAAGAAAAAACTTCAACGAAATTGTCACATATAGGTATGATTAAGTTATCATGAATAGTTCATAATGTCACTCCAATAGGCACATCTCAGACATTTAAATACTTATTTTGTACATAATTACTAACAGTATGATTATTGTTATGACGTAACATAATTAAATACTAATTAGGTACTCATTATGTTTAGATAAGCTAGTAGAGATTGCTATCAGCGACAAGGCATGTTTAGCCAAGTTTAAAAAAGGAGGAGGTTCTCAAATCATCTGTTTTTAACCGAATTGAAAAGCTTATCAATTCGATATGTACCTACTTATATGTATGTTCTAATATTTATGGAACTGTAAGATATTCAAACAAAATTGTCTTCTCCTATTAGGGCTTCCAAACAAATATAAGTACCTACTAAAATTTCATAGGTATGTATGTATGTTTGACCCTTACCATGTACGTATTCTAACCCTTACCGGACTAAGCATACCATTATTTTCAATTTTGATAGTATTTTCAAAACAGCTCAAAGCTTAAGCTGCAACCAACTGTGACAATGACATTTCAGGATGTGTCTTTCTTTACCAACATTTTGAATATAGGTAAATGCCTGCTTTGCCTTCAACCCTTTTTATGTCCCACTGCTGGGCACGGGTCTCTCCCCACTACCGGGGAAGGCCTGGAGCATACTCCACCACGCTGCTCCAATGTGGATTTGTGGAGAGATCGGTGTGTTTGTGTGTGTAGAGTGGAGATGGTAAATAGATTATGAATCTTTTTTCTTAAATTAGGTTAAGTTGTAGTTTTCTTCGTTCTTGGTAGGTATGCAATAAAGAATATTTGTATTTGTTTTTTCCAGGCAAGTCGTGCCATCAGTAAAGCCCGGTTACCTGCGTCCGCTGGTTCCGGAGCAGGCGCCTGAGAAGGCGGAGCCCTGGACCGCAGTAATGGCGGACATCGAACGCGTTGTCATGTCCGGTGTGACACACTGGCAATCGCCACGCTTCCACGCATACTTTCCTACCGCCAGCTCATACCCCGCCATTGTCGCTGATATGCTGAGCGGAGCCATCGCATGCATAGGCTTCAGTTGGGTAAGAACTTGTGTAGTACTAAGGTACCAACTTGATTTGAAAACTTTTAGTGGTCTTTCACAATGCTGTTAATACGTTAACCTTGTAATTCTCGTGTTCTCTTAAGCGGTGTTTTGACGTCTTGTTTAAAAGCCATCACTGGTCCCTCAAATGTCTTCCCATAAATATTTGGTTTTTGGGAAAATAAATAAAAAAGTTTGTATGCACAATGGGTCACGAGCTCTACCTTTTCAGATGCCAAACATGATTTTGTCATGTTCGCCGTGTGCGAATTTTAGGTCGTTTTCCCCTAACCTTTTCAAAGACACACAGCAAATGTTGGTGTACCTACTGCTCATCATGAACTGTCTTTTGGTCTTTATTAATTTTTTGCCCACGCTTGTCGCGTGCCTTAAATTTGTTTGTGCGCCGTCACTTTCGCACACTCAATACATAAGACTAGCTTTCTTTTCGGAATGTTACTTCCTCTACGATATATTATTATGCGAGATGTAGGTATACGATCTTTGTTTCATTTCCTGTAACAATGTAAGTATCCTGTGACAACGTGCTAGCGAATTAGAAACCTACGAGGGTATATAAAAAACAAGTGCTTTTCAACTGACCTACACCGCAAACCGCAAAATTGTGTCATAAGAGCTATGCATACATCTCAATGCCAGTGTCAATGTTACAATTACTAAAACGCGAACAAGGAAAACCAGTCACGTACCCACAATAAGATACGGATATTGTCTAGTAAACCGGTAATTAATTAGGGTTTTTTATTTGAATATTAATAATGCATTAATTCAGATTTCCGATTTGTAAGTACAGAGGTCACAAAATCTGTTATTTGTTAGCATTGATCGATTTAAAATAATAATGGATTATCTCATAATTAGATGTAGGTGTAGGTGTATTTAAATAAGTAGGTGTTGAATATAATAAATATTGTGTAAGTATTATTTATTATATATATTTTATGTTATTATTATTTATTAAGATATTTATTTTATATTATTCAATTTAATTAAATATACCGTTAAAATAATTGCATCAGGCGGGTAAGCAAAGTTCAAGGGTGAATTTTGGTGTAGGAAAAGCCTAAAGGAAAGCAGTTTTAAAAACAGTTTTAATTTACACAATTATTTGCTAAAAGATAACAAGTTGCAATTATAGGTAATTCATAGACTAATTAAGTTACTATGAAAAACTATAAAGAACAATGTTATTTTTTATAGATCGCCAGCCCCGCGTGTACGGAGTTAGAAGTTGTGATGCTGGACTGGTTGGGTCAAATGGTTGGCCTTCCCGAAGAGTTTCTCGCGCGTTCAGGTGGCGAGGCTGGAGGAGTCATCCAGGGTACCGCAAGCGAAGCCACCCTGGTAGCGCTCTTAGGAGCCAAGGCTCGAATGATGCAGAGAGTGAAGGAACAACACCCCGAGTGGAGCGAAACAGAGATCCTCGCCAAACTAGTTGGATATTGCAACAGTAAGTGTTGCGTTATGTGTAAAAGATAGCCCGAAATATTAAATAACGCCTATATGATAAGTAATAAAAAAAGGTATTAATGTACAACGAATAAAAATTAAAAAAAAAATAAACCTCAATCTAGAACGATGCATGTTAGTTTTTTATTTTGGCGTCGCTATGTGGCCAGTATCTTTACAACTTAACAGTAAGTTTCATACGAACATAATAACCTTTTCTCAGTTAAGTACCTACTCGTAAGTTCGAAACTATAAGCTAAATAAACTAAATATATACTTAGTCATGTTTTAAAGCTGTTATGTTTTTTTTAGAACAAGCCCACTCGTCAGTAGAGCGTGCAGGTCTCCTAGGCGGCGTAAAGCTGCGTTTGCTGGCGCCTGACGCCAGGCACCGGCTGCGAGGAGACACGCTGCGAGACGCCATCGAGGAGGACCATAAGAACGGCCTCATACCATTCTTTGTAAGTCATATAAGTATTAACAAACAAATTAATTTCTTGTTAACTTTATAATTAACAGAAAAGACAAATAATCATTAGTTTTTTAAAATTATGGTTTTGTTATTAAATCATGTTATTATTAGATAAAATATGAGAAAATGCAAACTTATTATTTTGATCTTTGACTATCTGCATCTCTCATTGCAGGCCGTGGCCACCCTGGGTACTACAGCATCATGTGCTTTCGACGCCCTGGACGAGATCGGCGACGCGTGCATCGCTCACGATATATGGCTTCATGTAGACGCAGCCTACGCGGGTTCCGCTTTCATCTGCCCCGAGTTCCGGTACCTAATGAAGGGTATCGAAAAGGCTGATTCCTTCAACTTCAACCCACACAAGTGGCTTCTCGTCAACTTTGACTGCTCTGCGCTGTGGTTGAAACAGCCCCGTTGGATCGTTGACGCGTTCAATGTTGATCCTCTATACTTAAAGCACGACCAGCAAGGGTCGGCCCCAGATTACCGCCACTGGCAAATCCCTCTTGGACGCAGGTTCCGGGCACTCAAATTGTGGTTCGTCCTCCGACTCTTTGGAGTTGAGAATCTCCAGAAGTATATCCGGAAGCACATTGAGCTTGCACATTTATTTGAGAAGCTGTGCTCGTCCGATGACAGGTTTGAAATATTCGGAGAGGTCACCATGGGCCTTGTTTGCTTCAGGCTTAAAGGCGATAATGAAGTCAACGAAGCACTCCTGCGTCGTATTAATGGTCGCGGGAAGATACACTTGGTCCCGTCAAAGATAGATGATATTTACTTCTTAAGATTAGCTATATGCTCCCGCTACACTGAAGACAGCGATATCCAGCTATCGTGGGACGAAATCAAGGTTTCGGCTGATGAAGTACTCAAAGAGAATAAGTAAACTTATTACGACAAATTAATAATGTTGGCAATTGATTAGATGTTATTATATTGTATCAATTCCTACAGTACCATCAATGGAGTAATATTAGGTACTATTATAAATTATTTATTGTTATCTGTGCTTCATAATATTTAAATGATATCTGTTAGTAGGTATAATTTACGATATTATAATAAGTACTATTACGTACATACCCATAGGTAAATATTTATTGTTAGCTTGTTACGATGTTGTGATAAGCAGTACTTGATAAACTTTTAATGTTCTTATCAAGTAGGTATCACATAGGTAGGTAATCGTGTTAGTTTAATCAGCTTATTGTTAAAACGTGTTATGACTAAAATAATGTTTATCAAGTTAAATGTAGGCATTTAATGAAGCAAAACTTATCGACATACATAATTAAAGTTCTTTTTTATTATCAAAGTTCTTTTTACTAATTTCTCTTACCTACCTACTTCATTACCTATGTCTAACTATCTACTCTCCTCTTTTAATTTATAAGAATGAGTAATTTAACACTTACCTACGTCTGTAGGTCATTGACACAGCACTTCTCATTTTTACACACATGCATACATTCACATGTTCACACACTGCACAATCTGCACATGTTGCAGCATTGTTACAGCATTCGAGTACGGACACAATTTCTTGTGTTCTATTAAATTCCTAATTGTCCTGTGGAAACATTCACCAAATCTACTTATATCCTAGATATCTACTCTTACCTACCTACATC
>DWQK01003324.1:0-11701 GCA_018231225.1 Noctuana stator | reverse complement strand
TCGGCTTTAGGCGCCCTTTTGGCTAAGGTAGGCCGGGAGAAAAAAGCCGGCGGAAAAAACTCTCGGCACTCCTTTAATCAACAACAACAATCCCTTATTGTTCTACTGTTGGTCACTTGTGTCCTCATAATATGTGAAAAGTGATTAGGCCACAGTCTATCACGATGACCAAGTGCGCGTTGGTGGGCTTTACAAGCCTATCGAGAACAATTTGGAGAACTTTCAGGCATATAGGCATAGTTACGATATTTTTCCTTCACCGGAGAGCAAGTAACAAAAAATAGCTTTTCACGCTAACATGTTCATTATAAATATTATAATGAACGTATGAACTGAACTTAAGATAATTATAATCCATGTAGTTAATTATAATTTACAATCAGTTGCTATGAGTATCTTATCACGATCATTAACTAATAAATGAACATTGTTATTACAAGCCTTGTAAAATTATTATTTGTATCTACATACTTGTATCTACTTGTATATTGCGCCATGAAAATCGATGCTCTTGTGAATAGAATGAACAATCAGACCGCCATCTCGTAGTTGTAGTATAGATGAAAGGTTTTATTTAGTCGGGTAATAAGTTGTTTCTAGTGTGTACGCTAGTGGCTCTAAACTTTAAACAAAACCGATTACCCAAGCTGTCAAAATCAAAAATGAAGATGTCAATAATAGATTATTATAGTTTCATTATGTAATTACGCTATATTTAGGGGTCATGTATATACCGTACCGTAGTAGACACAATTTAAGGTAAGGATAAAAAATTAAATCTTATATTTGTATTTCGAATGGATATCTTGCATCAGAAATGACTACTGGTCGACTATACGGGCCCTACATAATCGTTTTCACCATTGCCGTAAAAATCTGTATAAAAGTTAGATATAATATTCAGCATTAAAGAAAGCAAAAAACAATGACTGGTTTTGGCCTGTGAGTAAATCACGCCACGCCAATACAGGCGAAGGTCGGGATTATTTCAGAGTTCATCAAGTGGAAGTTCAGCTCCACAAAGATTTCATAAACAATCCAATTCTCTGCTGATTTACGGCATGCAACCTTATTCCGATCGTGTAAAGTCCAAAATCCCTTTTAATGTGAACGGTTTAAAATTCTTAATTTATTCGCGTCTTGCGTATTGCACATTCCTGGCCGTTATTTGCATGTTTTACGACATACGAGTCGAAAGTAATTTTATTTATGTAGTTACGTATATTCGTTTGAAATTATATAGATATAAGTATCATACTTAATTATAATAATTATTAATGTCCTGCGGTATAATAGGTATACAATTAGCTATAATGTCAAAAACACAAAACCGACAACTTTAAATTACCTAAGTATGACTAGATATTTAAAAAAATTATTCCCAGCTTACCTAAATAAAAGAATACCTACATAAATAAATTAACAACTTGATTTATATAATTATATTTTACGTATTATTACTATCTATATCTATATTTTATTTATTTATTTAAAGATTTGCGATCTGCTAAATTATGATCTGATTCCATCCAACCATCCCATCCATCAGCCTTTGGAGGTCCACTGCTGGACATAGGCCTCCCCTAAGTGGCGCCACTCCGCCTGGTCCTGTGCCCTGTGGATTCCTCAGGTCATCAGTCCATCGGGCCAGAGGGCAACCTATGCTCCTTTTACCGAGACGTGGTCTCCATTCGAGGACTTTTCTTCCCCATCAGTTGTCAGTCCTTCGAACGATGTGATTAATCAATATTATTGTATTTAACTGTTCATGAATTTTATTCTAAGATCAAATAAAACTGTAATCATGGTAACACTTATTATAAAACAATTATTTCACGTAGCATTAATTTAGATTACACGTTTGAAGGATGGGCGGAACTAGTTCAAGGTTAAAATGTCTTAAAAAAGTCGGATTACTCCTAGATTGTGAATACTGCTCCGCTCCAACAGGGTAACACGTAACTGAAGATGACAAAGTTAACCACTTATGACCATTATGATTGAACTAGTGAGACTAACAAGGAAAATAAGGATAGAAAAAATTACCTGTTATATTTTGCTATCCATTAATTTGTTGATATAATATGTAGACTTTATCTAACCCCCGCGCCCAGACGAGCCAAGCAAAGCATATTATATAAGGGCTCTACCTACCCTTTCTCGATACGCTTCGGCGTTTTTTGAACCCTCAAACATTTCAGTATATATTTTTGTTCATTCTTAATTTAACATAATTATGTATTTCTCCTGTTCTCTCGCCTTCATGAATAATTAAACCATTATTGGTACCTCCTTCAGTGATGTTTTACTGTCCAAAGGTTGTCTGACAGAGAACGCTTTTGAATACTCTGTAATAAGTAATAATAAATTATGTGTTCAAGGGAATATATAAAACTTTTAGAGAAAAGTGAAAGCAATTCTGAAACTATCACTAACAGAACTAAAGACGGTAAATTACTAAGTTAAAAGCAAGTCTCGATTTACCTGTTAACTCTGATAATTCAATATTGTGGGCAGGTTGGAGACGGAATCAGCTCAATTAGGGCACACCCTGTATCCGGGGACGCGGCCGCGCGCGGGTCAAGGGCAGGCATTAAGTCTAAAACTGTAATACTTACTGTAACGGGCGGTTCAACACAATAATTCATGTCATTAGAGCGTAATATTATAACAAACTAATTTATTGTATTAAGCGTTACTTTGCAGAAGTCATTGTTACTAAACTAGGTTAAAACTATTTTATAGCACTGCGACTATAACGTATAATAGTGTATAACATAATATATAACCTTTAAGGAATACTATTTTTTTTCGGAAAAATGACGGTGACCGATTTTTTTCATGGTCGTATTTTTCAGTAAAGTTAAAAAACATTTAGTTTTTTTTTAATTTGTAACATAAGCCTGAAGCCCATATTTATACACGTTGATTCAACGCGAAGCAACGGATTACTTTCAGCACATCGCTGGATGTTTTCTAGTCGTACCTAAAGCCTCTGACAACCGATCAAATTTCAACAGGTGACTCTCCTAAAAGCACGCTAAAAATCTGCTAAAAGCGGTCATCCATACCACTATCGACCATGCCGATAATCGCTTGACTTTGAGCTCAAGATGTTTAGAAATCACAAACCCTTGTTATTGCAGTTTATATTAACTATTTACTTGTCAATACACCGTCAATAATAAATTCATAGTTAGATACGATCTAGGCGCGGGGTAAGCACGGCGGGCGGAATCCGGCCGCGCCCGCCTGCGGTCAAGGTCACGCGGTTTACTGAACCGCCCGCCTTATAAATGCACTCTTTAAACAATGTTGAAAATTTTATATTTTCGAGATATAAAAACTTTTGGTACCTCAAACGCTGAAGACATATAAAAGTATATAACTATTTAATTATTTCGTTATGTTCTAATATATTGGGGGGACTAACATCTTAATATCAACTAGTGCAGTGGTAGGTTCACCTCACAGCGACGAGGTAGAGCACAGTCACGTTTTTAATTCAAATTTCAATATAGCCTTCCGTCGGCTCCGAGTCCCGACAAGTGCTAATGTCAATACTCTAATAAGTTGTTGAATAAAAATATTAGTTTTTCATGTATAATTGCGGGACTGAGTAAGACTTCTGTTCAATATAAGTAACACAGGCGCTACCGACGCCAGGGGCATTAAACAATAGGCACCAGTTCCCAGTGGACCAGCTCTTTCCAGGATATTAATGGCGCTGGTTGCGCATTTAGGTATTATGCAACCAGATTGATTATTATATTATGAAACTTGTTGCCTCACCAATTGTCTATAATTCTATTACTTCCGCTATTGTAGTTCCACTGTTACTCCCCTTGATCGCAAAGCATTCCATCTGTAAGTTTCCTCAACAATTTCAAGGAAAAGAATAAAAGCATTATAAACATTCTCCTATAGAAAAAAATATAAACACATTGCACAACGTCGACAGGCGCGCGCTCGTCTGCTTGTTGTTTTAGCTGAGTGCGTTTGGCATGCATCACGGTAGGCCGTTCTTCACAGACAAACTAGTATTGTTTGAATAGCATACGGATGAATCACGATAGTTATAAATAGCGCCATTGACCTCATAACCCGCATGAAATTAGGTCCATAAACAAACGACAACGTTTCTGAGGTATGTGGGTACGTACGTAATAATATTCCAGCTATCTACATCACAGGTTCTGAAACAATTTTATCTGGTAGACCACTTTTACAAACCAGCCAAAGGTTACGGTGCACTCCCGTCTGCTACATTTCTACCATGTTCCTAAAAGTCACTGTCAGCTAGTTTCACTGTATAGTATATACTCGTAGATTCACTTGTTTTCAAAACGTTTCTTTTCGTTGTGATTCGTGGTCGTTGTATGGTTGTGTGTAATCACCTTTTTAACTCTCATTCTTAAGAATCACAACTAACTACCTATTTAGATTTATAAAAATAGCAAATAAGTTGCTATATTTATACCTATCTATACAAATAAGTAAAGCGTTTAAATTAAGAAAATTTATCGTATCCAATGCTTACCTCCAACCGCAAACTGAACCTCACTGACCTTCATTCACATTAGCAGTTCCACTTGCTAATTTTCATTTTACATTTCATACTTTGTTCATAAAACTACAAGCGATTTTAGTTTTTATTTCGTAGACAATACAATCTATTACCAACAATCTTATTGATCGTCTGCGCAGATCGACTCTTATGCAACTGTGTAATAGATATTTGTTTGAGAATTGAATTTCTGTCAAACGCTATAGAAGGCAATTTGACAAGCCTGAGAGACTTTGTTCATCGGAAATTGCTTCTTGTTTTACTGTCTTTTTCGTTTATTTGTTTTACTCAATTTAGCTTATTATTAGAAAAAGTCTTACAAACCTGAACAAAAAACTGTACCTATATCGGTATACATTTGCAAATACGAGTAAATGAACTTAACTATTAACTGGCTGCTAAAAGTAATTGTTTAAACTAAAACCGACTTTACGTTAGATCATGGTATGGATACAGATTATAGATAGAAAAATGGCACAGACTGGCACAGGAACGGAAATGGAAATGGAACAGACAGGCAGTTGAAATGTTTTTTTACTTTTTTCTTATTCAGTTATAATCACATTATAGATGGTGTATATAGTCGTACATTGTGTGTGCAGATAAATCCTGCGTCAGTGAACAGGGCGCGGCCCTTGGCGCGGTATTTCAGCTAAAATTACAGTTCTTTTTCACGCGAGCACCCATTATGTCATAGACGCAATCATGGCGAGAAACTTACGTAATTAATTAGGACTCCAGCTATGTCTGTTATGACTAATACGCCTAACTCTAGTCACCCTCGTTTTTGAGTATGCTTAAATGAATTTAGTTGTTCAGTATTTGCTAAGTGAACAGTTAAGTTATCCATGAAAATGTTGCTGAGTCATTTGTCATTAAGCTGTAATATTCTTGTGTCGTGTCCAAAAGCTAAACTAACTAAAAAGTTTCCAATTTTCGAAATGTCAAGTCCATTTAGAATTTTGTCCATTTAGATAAAAAGTTGTGTTTGAAATTGGTAATTCAATCCTTCATTAACTTGTCAGTAAATTGATGCCTAATTTCCAAAACCAATGGAAATTGCCTGGGTTTTTATTTGAATTTGTGATTATTTGTTTCAATCATTTTATAACGGATGCGACCGTAAACTGAGTGGATAAAGTCTAAAGCAAGACATTTAAAACGAAAAAGGCAACTATCATGTTGTGCCTCAATGAGGCACAACCCTGGAGGTCTGTTCTTTAGGGTCAAAGTTAAGCCTTTGCAACCAGTACACCACACATGTTGTTGGACTTTACGCTGAGTGAGAACTCCATGTTCTAGCATCTATCTCCAAGTTTCTCTACCAGATAGCAAATGACCACTGGTACAATCTATACTAATCTATACTTTTATACTAATAATATAAAGCTGAAACGTTAGTTTGTTTGCTTGTTTATTTGAACGCGCTAATCTCAGGAACTACTGAAAAAATCTTGTAATGAAACATAGTCCATTTATCGAGCAAGGCTATAGGCTATCAAGCGTAAAGTGGCAATTGTCAAATATAAACACAGCCATCTGCTTAGAATCAAGTTACTTAGTTTTCTTAAATTTGTCTTTGAAACCGCATATTACATGGTCAGGTAGCCTTATAAGGGCGTGAATGGAGTACGTTTTATCTACATATATTCATGTACGTGTAATATTTGCAGCGTGTTCGGTCAGCCTTGCGCTGGAAACACAATGGTTTCCAGGTCATGTATAGATTATTGAAACAGCAGCCGGCTACTTAGCAAAGAATAACCCATTTTATTGATATACTGGTCTAGCTCTGAACCGGGTCGTGAGAGCCATTTGCATAACATTCGAAATCATAGATAGACTCGATCAAGTTAGTTATGATGTACCTATTGTTATCTATATAAATAAAAAAGAATCGCTAAACGTATGGCTTATAGCAAAACTTGAAAAGGGCTGAAGAATGCCCCGCTTACATGTTTAATATTTGTGCACTTGTTATCAAAACTATAAAAATGTTGTGAAGCATTATGAACCCGCGCCTTTACATTTTACAAAATGTATGCGACGTAATGTAATGTAGAGCTATCTCAGTTGTACTGAGATGTTTTATACATACCTTTAAGTATTCAGAGGATTGCAGGGCTGTACGTTAGTAGGTACTATTCTTGAATAGGATATATTTTAAAAGTATGTAAAACGATACACCTATGAGTATGAGTTCCTTGATGGAGAACTGTCCCCTACTAAGTAATAGAAGTACTTATATTGTGTAGTGGAAGTATACTTGGTGTAAGGTAAAACATTAAAATGCTCTGTGCCTATGTGAAGAATCATTGGAAGCCTTGTCGAGTTCATTGATCCTGCAGCTCGCGTGCTGCCGCCGCTCCGTGCACATCCAATTATAATATTAACCATTCACTACTTTGTATAGGGTTGGAATTTGGATTAATAACAAACCATCACACATACCTACTATTTGACCAAGGTTTAACTCAGAGCTCTACATATTATTATATTATGAATCTCTCTATTGGTTAATCATTACTAATTGCTGGTATAAGCAGTAAGTACATTTGTAATTTAAACTAGGCTGCGTTTAAACAAAGGCTCTGATTGTTGTATTATTAAATTGATTACAGGCTCTAAATGTTATCAAATTATTTGTTTTCCTCACTAAGGCTTCTTACATTTTGCAGCGCGTCGCCAGTCGCGTGCTGCCATGCCAGTCAAGTAGGCATTTCAAAGTTTAGCGCGTGATCGAGTTTCCAGAGTATCGACTACGTTGCACGTGTCAAAAAACGTAATCGGCCGCATGCGGCACAGTTAAAAGCACTTAGAGGCTTCGTACAAATTGCGCCAGGCGCGTGAGCGCGCCACACGCTGCAGATGGAAAGGAGCCTTATAACATGACAGCATCGCAAACATTGAATAAATTCTCATTGTAATTTGGAGGTCAATAAGTAGATGAATATTATTTAATGATGTAAATATCTATAATTATACCGTGTGCGTGACAACCCTGGATTTAATAGCACCGCCAGTAATCTCGGCGTGAGCACGCGAATTTCGGCATTTTAATTGTAGCGCGACGGGCGAGTTTCGGATTTCGTAAGCGTTTGGAGAGAACCTCACTAATTTATTATTAGTCAAACGTTGCATTGCGCTTGTTTACTTTGTTATTTTTATAAAACATTTAATATTTTTTATGTTTCTAAAAGAAATAAAGAACTGTAATATAATTATAGATTCGACTGCAACCCTTTTTATGGCCTATGGCTGGGCACAGGTGTCTTCCCACACGAAACACACACACACACACACATGGTGCACATGGCACACATATGGTGCTCAATGAATTTGTCTTTGATATATATGAATAAATGCTCTATGGTTGATATCGATTATCGTTGTCGGGGTCGTGTCGTTCAGTGAAGTAACAGCCGTTGAGTGCCACGCAACCCAGGCATAGGTACGTTATAAATATTAACGCAATTTGTCTGAAAAATAACTTTAGGTTCTTCTGTGTGACAAATTACAGAGAGATTTGTACCATTTCATGTCAGCCGAAGCTAATTAAGCGACAATGTCAGCCGCGCGGTGTACAGACATCATTTATAATTCGTGGCATGTTTTGAAATTCGCGAAATTATGTTGGGAAAAAATCTATACCTACACTCATTAGTCTCATTACCTTCACCTAATTTATTGCTGAAAGAAAGTGACAAACGTGCTTTGACTAATTTATTGTTTTGTTTTTATTAATATGGTAAATAAACAATAATTAACTTTCGTTCACAAACCTACCTGTCTTCGAACGCTTTTAGCTTCATTATTTGCTTTATTGCATTTGGTTTGAATAAACAAAACAAAATTTAAAGAAAAAATATCAGAAGGTTATTTAATCCTCAGTTAAACAGTCTATTCTGTTAAACAGTCGATGCTGTATTATTATTACATATTTTGTGACCTCGTACGTAGTTTTCTACTGAATTCTGTTATCAACTTTCGTCATTTGCTACCTCAGAAAAGTCTTGTACTACTCGTGGTTTACAGTTATGATTGTATACCAAGGTAAATGTACGCGAAAAACATTCATTCATGTAGCTACATGAAACGCTAGCAAGAATTAAATCAGCATCAACCATTAGTATAAAGACCAGTACTGTTTTAGCAGCGTGAACTTTTAGCGGCTAGCTAGACGCCGCGCCCTCAATGCGGAGGAATCGAATGTTCGCCGGTAGATTATGAGATTGACGAGTGACAAGTTAGAACAAGCAATCCAAGCACCCGTGGGGCACAATCGTCTCGTAATTAAGTACCTAGTAATGTTTGATTTTGACTGTTTTGGTAATCTACTAATTTTAAGGTTTCAATTGTTTCCCGACGATATGGCTGTATCATCTGTACATGACAAACTAGTAGTTAATAAATAAGTAGTTTTATTCTACATGTAGTTTACTTATAATTTCATAAATAGGATCAATTAAGAAATGTGATTCAATTAAACTTTTAATGTAACCTAAATGTGATATTTTAGTTTTTAACGATTATTTGTTATATTCAAAATAGTTTATTTATTTATTTAATAATTTATGTACACTGTGAAAAATAAAACCTATATATTTAATATTGTACTTAGGATCTGAAATTTCTTCCTTCAGTTTTTCTCGTCGCGTCCCTGCGTTCAATCAAATAGCATTGTACCGAAACACAAACCTATTTACAAATTACTTGTATACTATTTCAGCGTGTACTAGATTTCTAATCGGCACTTATTAAACCACTGGACATTTCTACGAAATCGGACGTTCGTGGCGTGTTTGGTGGATGTCAGATGTGGGGTCACTAACACTTGAACAGTTTTGCCCTGCATTACCGGCTGACCCAGGTTGGCACAGCCAACAAAGAGTTTTTATTTTTATGGTTCTGTCAAAAGTTAAGCAATCTTAAGCGGAGCACCCAAGATGAATCGTTTGGGTCTTAAAGTATTGAACAATGTCAGGATGTAAGAAGATATCTTGACGACCTTGTTTCGAGTGAGCCGTACGCGTTTCCATTCATAAACTCACTCATTTCGGACTTGTTAAAGATAGGTAGTCTCGTATTTAGAAAATCGAGCTCTTCAGTAAAATAAATTGGCCTAAAAATTTAAGCGTCTGTGAAATATAACGAATTCTGAATATACGTAGATTTTATCGTTGTTTGTTCATTTCAGCATTGATGTAATATTCGAGTGATTCTTTCCAAGGTATTAAACTAATGAAGTGACTGGCCTGTGCCGTAAGACGAGATAAAATGATTTATATCGTTTTTCAATAAATCAGCATCTTGCCAAATCTCAGATTCCTCCGTGCGCCATAATGTGCTTAAAAAGGGAACCATAATTTTCTATACACGTATATGGATGACGTGTCGTGAGTGCAAATGGAAATGCGAAACAATTGTAGTGTCGTTAGTAGCCGGCGCGCGCGGCGTGAATGTCAGTGCACGCGACGTTACGACTAATAACAATTTCTGCTCGCTGCGTCGCTAGGTGTCGCTACCAGTCTATAGAGCTGGAATTACTTTATTGAAGTACCTACATATTTCACTGCAACACAAAAAATTTAGAAGAAAAAATTACAAGGTATTTTTAAATTATACTTTCGTGAGTCGATCGGTTTCCTTTCTACGTCGAATCGATGGCTTGCTCTTTCCCAATTCGACATAAAACGTCATTTAAAGGCGACAGGGCTTCATCGCTTACGCTCCGTCCTATTTCGTGTACGTCAACAACAGATTTATGATTACATTTCAATTGCAGCTGGCTCTAAGTACCTACCCGCAGACCGTGTAATTGGATCACCCGGAACTAATTCACTATTCTGCATCAATTATTTCTGATGCTTTGTCCTCACCTAAATACTGGAAAATCGGGTTTTATTATTTAAGTACCCTTATATTGTTAGGTATTGTTCAGAGATGTCTAGTAAATAGGCAATCGACAATGAAATTACAGATTTCAAAAGTATGGCGGATGAGATGGAGCTTGATTACTTATAATATTTAACTTGCCGTGTTAGTTTGGGTATCTGGCAGGTTTCCGTTATGTTCGATTTAGGGAATTTTCTCTCCCATTTAACCATAGATAACACAGCCCTTAAATTTGACTTTAATGAACATAAGAGTTTCATTACAATCAGAAGAATAATAGTCTAAAATCAAAGACAAACATTATTAACGCAGACCTTATGAAGTAAACAATCGTTCACCTACTTAGCCCGTCCTAGTTCGAGAAGTCACCGCTGCCACCTCCGCCTGTCGCCTCCCCAGTCGTTAACATTTCGTTGTTCTTGACCTTGGGGCGTAATTCCTGTAACACTACCCTACAATAGCATAAGGGTGTAAGCACACGGCGCGACCTGGGAGCGATGCGACTGTTGACAGTGTTTTAAAAACAACGGCGAGTTCCCGAATCCTTGATAATTCAAATATACTGGACGAACGTAATGAGATAATGACCAAATCCTTGATAAATAGGACATAGTACAGATAACAAAAAGAATTTATACTTTGAGCTAGTCACCAGCTAGGTTACATTATATTAAAATTAAATTACACTGTAAATAAACTTTACACTTCACTCTAGCAGTCTAGTTTTTGCATTTATTATTTATAGATTTTTTCACCAACTCTACATTCGATTATTGGGTCCCTGCGTACATTTGTACGTACTTAATAACTAGAAGATTAAATTCTCAGCAAACTATTAAAATTGATAAATTAACAACATTGTGTGCGGAATTCCTTCGCTCGTAAGTGACGTTACTGTCTGGCGAGAAGTTTACCCTGTGACGTCACCGCCTCCAGTTTTATTGTCTGAGAAGTGTGTCGTCCCAAATGTAGGGGGTACGATACCATTACGTCACTCGTGAAATGTGATCTCATTCAATCACTTTGCGAGACGAGATAGGTGTGTGTTGAGCTTTGTTTATCCTGCAAATTGATTTTTATATAATGAAACTAGCGACCCGGCCCGGCTTCGCACGAGTGCTATGCTTATTCTAAATACACTACGAAAAAACTGTGAATGTTTATACATATAAACCTTCCTCTTCAATCACTCTACCTATTAAAAAAACCGCATCAAAATTCGTTGCGTAGTTTTAAAGA
>DWQK01003323.1:0-11704 GCA_018231225.1 Noctuana stator | reverse complement strand
ACCGACGGCTTAACGTGCCCTCCGAAGCACGGAAGCGCCCATGAAATTTGCCACTAGCGGCCACCCATCCGAGTACCGGCCGCGCCCGACGTTGCTTAACAATGTGATTGCTTGCGATCCACACTAGCGGGGCTAATAATTACTAGCCCCGTTGGTAATAAGTATTCTATAGTAGCTTTATACTTTTGCTATATACAAAAATGTTCTGATCTTCCAGGTTTCGTTTGCGTTCTTTTCTATACAACTGTAGATGCTCTGTACTATATCATGTCGACTCACGTATCCAGTCACTTTACACTATTGAGTAGAGAAATAGTGAATTTGGATGGCAGAAGTGCATACTTATTAAATGACATTGTAATAAGGCACCAATACATATTGAAGTAAGTTTAATGCCTTTTATTTTTATATGATAGATCGTACCTACCTAAACGTAAGTTTACGATGAAGCACACATTATAAATTTCAAATTCAATTATTAAGTTTTACAAAAAGTATTGTAGTGACATACATTGCTGTAACATTGTAATTTCATTCTAACTGTAATAAATAAATTCTCCAAGCGTGCCTATTCAAATGATAAGACAAAATGTAACTAGGGTGTACCTACGGTATACGTAATAATGTGAGATTGCTTTTTCAGATTATCCGAAGATTTAGAGGACATATTCACGGTTCCTAACTTGTTCAATGTTCTAGTCGGGTCTTTAGAGATATGTGCGCTTGGGTTCAACTTAACGGTAAATATGACTAAAGTAAAGCTAATTTTTATATCGCTAAAGCCCATTGCAAGAAGCTTCGTTGAATGTCTATATTAGTCTCTTGTTTTTTTATTAGAATGACCAACAGAGAACACAAATAAATTTAACACAATTCAGACCTAAATTGATAATGAAACTGATAATTCTTCCTAGACCCTTAGAAAAATTGTGTTTCTTCTGATAATTATAATAAATAATAAAATAAATAAATAACGCTTCACACTCACAGCCCCACACTAGGATTCCCTGTGTCGTGGGGGCCATGGACACACACAAACACCGAGACCGAGACAAGAAATCTAAATTCATGATTTAAATTTCTGCCACGCCGGGGTTCCAACCCGGGAACCTTCGAATGGTGGACTGGCATGGTAACCACTACACCACGCGGGTCGGGTCATATATATAAAATAAAATTTTAACGGATATGTAGTGCTATTAATATCCGTTAAATATAAAGTATCAAAACTAGTTGTTTTTACTGTGCACGTCACGATTGGGGGGACACATGCCTTTCCAAGAACGCTCATGTCTTGCTCGCTAATTAAATTTCTTATTATGAATATTTCCTATTTATATTTCATTCATAATACATGGTAGGACTAATTGCAGATGGGAAAATGGACGCAGGTACCCGGTGTTGTGCTCTTCATATTCTCCGTTCTGATGCAAATATTCATGATGAGTGTTTTTGGAGAAAATATCATCAGAGAGGTTATTTATATTCTTTAATTGATTTTACGCGTTTTAATGTACTTAACTTATATAAAGGTAACTTATATAAGCTAACTTATACAAAGTTTTATAAAAGTTTATAATAATAAACCTTTATATACTCTGGGACAAGACTTCGTCGACACTGATATTTCATTGTACTGATCATATTTCATTGTACTGTTGTCCACTGATGTAAGCAACCATGTTTGAAAAATATTTTTATTAAGTAATGAAATTGCAAATGTAGTCACAATTTCAGATAGCTATTTCGGACATTACAACGTAGAAGATGTTATATGAGAAGCCGTTTTAGTGACTACGTATTTAAAATACTCTTTAAAAATTACCGGCTCCAGGTATACGGATATCCTGTTTTCAATTTCAGAGCAGAGGAGTAGGGGAAGCTGCCTTTCTATGCAAATGGTATACCATGGATGAAACGTCAAAGAAAACAATCTTAAAGTTAATACAGAGGTAAAATAGAGGCTTTCTAAGGACATAAATGTTTGTACTGGAGCGTGTAGGCTTCGTCTAAACCTATGTCGGGTTAAGGTTTTAAAAAAATGATATTAAAATTTGGTTGACTGACTGGCGCCTTGTCTTACTAGCGACAAATGGAGAGAGATCAATGAATGACTCAATTTATTAACGATAATCCGACTAATTATACTACTAATATTTTACAAATAAATGAATTTTATTTCACACAACCACAGATTATAACTACTCGTATTAAAGTAATTCTTTCATTTCAATTTGAATTATACTCTCTTCACTATAAATTACGAACGAAGTGCTCGCAAGAACGCCTTGCCTTAAGCACCTTGTCTAGAACATTCTTTGCGGTTCGGTCTTTGAAAGAATTAATTTGTTGTTTTACCTCGTTCTTATCTTGTGTATTATTTTAATAAAAATTCACAATTATAATAATGAATAGTTTTTATCAGCCTTAATAGAGTTTGTGTGCAGGTAAATGTAACGATTTCGTGAGTTTGGATTAATTTGGTTTCTGAATATTACTTGCCTGCCTGCGACCCTGTTTTATAGCCCACTGCTGGGCACGGGATTCTCCCCACAATCGGTGTGACTATGCGCGCTTCTAACAAAATACGAATACATAATTTTGTTTGATTTAATGCAGTTCATTTAATCAGCAAAAAAGCAAAATAAAAATACCCCGCAACACTGCCGGTTTTCGATATCAAGAGTTATTGATAAGCCCATCAATCAAAATATATTCGGAAGCAAGTTTTTCTAAGACAATTTCATGAACACGTTTTAATAAGGACAAACCCGATGGATTTGTCAGTTCTTACTTCAGTAAACTCTATTTACTTAAGCTGTTCATCGAAGAAGAAAATCTCTTGATTGAACGTTTCATGCCCTTCATAACAATAACGACGATTTGCCGTAAATGTACGTAATATCCTCCATATTATGTACATTTACGGACGTAAAGCCAAAGCCAAAGTAGCCGTGTCACCTTTAAATGAAGCCCTAGGTTAGATCGCGGTAGGAAGGAGACCGAACGAGGCTTAGGGGGCCTAGGAACAGGGTTCATCGTTTGTTTGAATAAACAGTATTTGGCCTCTTTATGTTTTCGGTTACGGTATAGACCTATACCTATACCTTACTATATATATATCTAATTTACAGGTCATGCAGGCCACAAAAGTTGACCGCATACAAGTTTTGTGCAATTTCATACGAATGTTTCATTAAGGTAAGAGTTAAAAGAAAATAATTTTTATTTTTGTTTGACTTTTGTTAAGCACACTTATCGAAAATTTTATGAATACAGCATATATGTAGATACTTTACATAGAACCTAGGAATTATTAGAATCTGAGAGAGATAGAATTTGGCAACCAAAAAAACTTATTTATTTCGTATTACATTGCCAGGTTATTATTTGAGAATGAATATTTTTAACGAAGACATTTTATAAGAAAATGTCTAGGTACGTTATGTATATTTGAATTTTTTTGTAATTCCAGATATTAAGCAAATCATGGTCTTACTTTACAATTCTCAAGACAGTCTACAAGCCGCCTGAGAGCATGATATTGTCAGCAGAACTATAAATTTAATGAAAACTCTGTTATAAATATAAGTATAATAAAAACCATAAGAGTATTAGATCATGATTTCCTATTTCACGCAAACGCTGACTGACTCATTTGAAAAATAAATTCACTATAAAGGGTAACGAACCTACATGGGGGAGTTCTATGAAAGAATTTTCAAAACTACTCTTCTGACTGGCTTAATAGTAAGAAAATGTTTATATGCAAACAAATATAAATCAAAAATAATCTGTTTCGACTAATAAAATAGATGTTTCAGTATTTTTTGAAGCTTGTCCCGTAAGGCTGTAAAATGAGGGGGATATTTGCATAAAAAAGATAATTTTTAAAATTAATAAAATACCTACGCTAGTTAGCGACATATTTGCAAAAAACCGTTTCCGAAATCTCATCGAGTACACGGCTATTACTAAAATAGAATTGACCGCAAGCTAAGCCTCCAGCAAATAATATATCTACAAAAGCTGACGTTTGAAAAAACTAAATTATTCAATAACTTTTAGGTACATACCTCTTTTCACGACCTTTATGCCATTATTGAGAAACACATTTGAAAACAAATAGGTAATATTAGTGTCAAAAACAATTCACATTTCAAGTGATAAAGGGAATATCGAAACGAAATATTGTTATTTATTGACAAAGTGTGAAACAACAAAGAGAATCTTTAATATGTCCCTCAACAATCACTTGTACGGATAATTCGTATTTGTCCCCTTTATAAGGACATGTCAAGACTGAAGAAATATAATTTGTAGACTCTGTTTAACATAGGGTTGTCGGAACATAATTATGTTTTGTGTCCTATGAGTAGGTATATTTTGTATGAATAAATATTTTGTATGATTGTGTGGTCCAACACCAGTGGTGTCGTTAATGTATTGCTGGCTTTGAAGGGGAGTTCTTTTAGCGACCTTTCAAACATTGACTTGTACTTTTACTTTTTTTTTCTATAAATGTCTTTGTATGTGTCCATGGCACCCACGACACAGAGAATCCTAGTGTGGGGATGAAAGTGTGAAGCGTTCTTTATTATTTATTTACGAGTAATAAGCTTAACCTTTGATATAATGCAAGAAGGTGGTCCTAATATAGAGGTAACAAGGTAAACGAAAGTGATATTTGGAGCGCAGTAATAGTAGCCTCTGGCACTGGCGCATAATAACCGGTGCGGAGGAAAAATCCTCCGCTTAAATTCCAGCGCAATTCAGAGCCAACGATCAGTGATAACTGCGATAAAGTATAAATATAATATCTAGATGATGCAAGTAAGAGTTGGCAGTTAACTTTTGAAAATTTTTCAATTATAGAAAAAGTCTAAACGCTCTTATATTTAAATCAGGTAAACATAATCAGAAAAAATAAAGTAATGAAACATATTATTATTAATAGCCTACAATCTACAGATCATAACTGGACGTTCGCATGACATTTCAAGTTTCTACTTACGTATGTCTATAAATTTCATATTAAGCTTCAATAGCTTCGCTTAATACAGGTGCAACTATAATTTCATTGAGTTTTACAGATACCAAAGGTGAGATATTGTATTATGAATTAATCGTTTTTGTAAATACTTTGCTGCGTTTATTACCTTAACAATACTTAATTACATTAACAAATATCATAACGAAAAAATTTTACTTTTAAAAATACCTATTCACAGCCCTATGATGTAGAGACATCAAGTAGAGACTTTAACATATAAATAAGACGTTTCCTAGAAAACATCGCTTAGCAGACGATTTAGTCAAAACGATCAGCAAAACCTTAAAACGTTTTCAAATAAACAAGAGCCATTTCAGAGCCGTTCAAAGCAAAATGGATATTCCTTCCTTTGACGAAATATTCAAACAGATAAAAATGAATTTTTGGGTTTCCGGAATGCCTTTCGCATCTCCAAAAATTAGCATCCGATTCTATATTTTGACATTTTCTATTTCAGTGACAGCCGTGTGTGAGATAGCGTTTTTGATTTCGAAAACTTCTGCTGAAAATCTTATTCAATTAACGCAGCTTGCACCCTGTACTTGCATTGGTATACTTGCAACGTTGAAAATAATTCTCATAGCTTCAAAGAGACTTAAAATATTCAAATTAACTCAATGTCTTGACCAGCTGTATAAGGATGTTATTGCCGATGGCAAAAAACGAAATATTGTGAAGCAAGAATTTATTTTCCTTAAACGTCTTACCCACTACTTTTATATTCTGAACGCTGCTCTTATTTCCGTTTACAACTTTTCAACGTTAATTATTATTTTTTATCAATATAAGACTACAAATGAAGTGAATTTTATCTTACCATATGCCGTACTGGTACCGTTTTCAACTGATTCATGGCCGTCGTGGCTAGTGGTTTATCTACATTCAATAACGAGTGGTAAGTTTAAATCAATTAATTTTATGGTCGCCATAAAAATCACTGCCTGTTATTCCGGGCTCTGGTAGTCACGGTGTGGACGTTCAAAGGCTTCATAAATGGGAAAGGAAAGGATGGAAAAGGATTGATAGATGGAATGTTTTAATAATTTAATATTTTAAGACGTAACGCTTTTTTTACATTTATACTTTGCACAATAAAATTTCAGGTTTTATTTGCGTCCTATTCTTTACAACTGTAGACTCTTTATATTTTGTAATGACTACTCACATTTCATGTCATTTTGCTCTTCTGAGTAATGAGATAAGAGTCCTGAATAAAAATACGGCTTGTTCATTAAACGATATTGCTAGAAGACATCAGTATATTATTCAGTAAGTGTTTTATAAGTTGTTAATCGCCATAATGACATCAGTATATTATTTAATTGTGTATATTAAAGTATTCATAAAAATAAAAATTCGCCCGATGTTGTTGTTAATCTGTGAGATCGATGAATGCTACCAGCGGGCTTTCTTATACTGCACTCTATGCGCGCTTCCTTATACTTACTGCATTTATTCTGCTAATAATATACAGATTATAAAACATTTTCTCTTATGTTTCTAGCCTAGCCGAAGATTTAGAAGATGTTTTCACTGCTCCTAACCTGTTTAACGTTTTAGTAGGTTCTCTTGAAATATGCGCGCTTGGATTTACATTAACGGTAAATTATATTTAAAGTGATAAATGTATATCTTATCTGGCATGAATATGAATGTATATAATATCTTTTAAACCTTCAAGTGGATTGTGCTTTTCAATTAAATGAATTGATGGACTTAACAAGGCTTAATTGATTTTGTTCAATCATAGCTATGAGTACTTTTGATAAATTTATATTTCTGTTCCCGGCCTGGGTTTTATTTTATGTGTAATTGTCTTTGTAGATGTCCATGGTACTCACGACTCAGGGAATCATGAAGTGGGGCTAAAAGAGTTATTATTAAATACCTATTCATATTTTATATAGTATCAAAATCAGTAAATATTATATATTATGTTACAGATGGGTGAATGGGCGGACGCTCTCGGTGTAGTGTTATTTTTATTTTCGGTTTTGCTGCAAATTTTTATGATGAGTTTTTTTGGAGAAAAACTTATACGCGAGGTAAAATAATATGGAATCAAATTTGAACAGGGAATGTTTTCATTTCGAAAAGCAGGTTTCCCCATTTCATGCTTTTTTTTATTGATCATTTCAGAGCAACAATTTTGGGGAGGCAGCTTATTTATGCAAGTGGTACAGTATGAATCACAGATCAAAGAAAACGATACTACAATTTATACAAAGGTAAACACGTGTAATTTTAAAATTTTTGTAATACTATATCAGGACTATTAACTGCACCATTGTTTTTTCCAGGTCCAGCAGACCACAGAGATTAACGGCATATCAATTTTCCATTATATCTTACGAAAGCTTTATCAAGGTAAATATTTGGTCTCCTCAGTACTAAAAGTAGGTTAATCTCTGCGTTTAAATCATTCAATAAATTGAGAAACTTTCTTTAATTTAACGTACTTGCTATATATTATTTATCTTTTAATAATATAATAATACCTGAAAACATCTTAAAATTGGAGGGATATTTTACTATTGCAACTTTCTTTGATTCGTTAATAACTACTTTTAACTGGTTTCATATCTATTTACTCATTTTATTCTCTTCGAAAAGTTCTTAAAAAATCTTTTGAATTTTTATTACCATACTTTGTTTCGAATATATTATTTCTTATACGTTTTACAGATAATAAGCACCTCCTGGTCGTATTTTACCATTCTCCAAGCTGTTTACAAGCCTCCAGAAATAAACAACACTAGCTAGACGTGGAGCGTAAGAGAGATCTCAACAATTTATCAGTGATCCATTTGTTAGTAACCTACTGTTTTGTAATAAACATTACAGGATTGTAAGAGTAGCATCCAATAAATCATACACAACGCCTTTATATTTGGCTTATATACCAACCTTTAAACCGAAAGATATCTACGAAAGACAGCATCTTTTGTTATAATGTCAAAAATTAAAAACCTAGCTAAACGTAATTTACCAATAGTTACGTAAATAAAAAGATAAATTTTAACATACTTGCCATTTTTTTATTGAATCAACAGATTTTGAGGTTGGGTTGGTCTGATTAAATTATTATTTTATCTAAAAACTTATTGTAATCAAGAAAATAATCTTTATCAATAATAAATTAATATTAAGTCCTTCTTTTATAAAAATAAAAGAATATTTAAATATTGTTCACTCAATTTTATTATTTTTTGTGGTTCTTCAGAATGGATAGAATCTTCCTGTATTTACTCTGAACATGCCAGTGCTGAAAATAAATAAAAAATATATATAGTTTATTTCATTCGCTTATATACGAGTATAAAAGGTCCAAGAAATCTAACCTCGGAAATTAAACAAAACCTAATTTTTGACATTTCTATTAACAAGCTCTTGAAATTCTTGTATGATCAATTGTACTAATTCCAGCAGTACACTTTACGGTTAGGCAACAAAAGTCAACCCTCTATTTTTTATTGAGTTTACAAATATAATAAAATAAACAGAATGAAAACTAACGCGGTCTTAGAGAGGCTGGTATTTCCCATATGCAAGCGAATTCCACGGCAGGTGTTGAGGGAAATCTGGGCAACGTTGGTGCACAAGTTTCCAATCAGGTGGTTGTATCTGACAGAAGCGACAAAGAATTGCCAAGCGCGGTTATGTTCACAATAGCTGGTCAAACATCCTGGTTGGGAGATACCACCGTTGGGGAAGAAATCCACGATGCCCAATGGCAAGCCAATGCCAAGACCAGAAACTCCACCATCAGTGTGAATAGCCTCAACATAGCGAGCATCTTCTTTATCAAGCGCTAAGGGGTTGACAGTCCATAGAGGTCCAGCTGGATCCAATCCTGCAAAAGTCACCAGACAAAACATTACTCACCAGTTACTTTGTGTCCGACTTTTCAAGGTTAACGTAATACACTCTTCAATTCTTGTATTAAACTTACCAGAAATGCGAGCGATTTTGCCTTCCAGCGCTCTCCCGGCATTTCCAACGAGGTGTGCACCCAAACTGAAGCCAACTAAATGCATATTATCGAATGGTGCACCAGTGACTGAGTTGAGGAAAGCTAGGAAATCTCCAAGAGCACGACCGGCAGTTGGAGTCGCCGCACTTGCTGTGACATAGTCTTGCAATGCAACGAACCTCCAGTCCACAACAATGACATTTACGTCCACAGTGTCAAGGAATGCTGAAATATTGAGCTTAATTTACTAGATATCCATCATAGTACCAGAGTTAGGTTTTATTGTTCCATTAATTCGGTCTATATCAGTGCTTACGATGAACATATTGGAGTTTACATTGCTACGGAGATACAAGCGGGTATGAAAGAATAATTGATGCATAGTATAAACTTAGCTAGAGCTGAACACATTGCATGTTATTTCATCACAAGGTGCTTTTCCATGTTCAGTCCTACTGACTGATCAGCGGATAGTAATAAAACTGTTTCCTGAAAATTAAATTCATCAACTTTGTTTAATTTTTTTTCTTCTTTATTTTAACAGGAAACCACCTTAAACCAAACTTGCCTTGGCTGCTACTTGCTGATTCTGATATGCATTGAATACTAGAAATTCTATAAAATTACTCCAAACACTTAAACCACAAAGTTTAGAATCAGAGATATATGAAGATAATGTGTAATATTTACCATCTCTTACAGAAGACGTCATTGTTAGAAGCTGATTGACTAACCAGCCGTGTGCAATCACAACAGTTTGACGCTCAGGATCAAAATTAGATTCTGTGATGGAAGTTGCATCGTTGAAAATTAAAATCTGTTCTGTGTCTGGGTTCTGCCTGAAATTAGCAAAAATATTTGAGCGTGATTTGTTTTGAGTTATATCTAACTGTAATGATATCGTAGTAATGGGATGGTACTTTTCGCGATGGGAGTAATGTCATGGAAGTCTGTCGATACTAAATATGAAAATTAAGATGACTGACGTAATAAAATGAAAATTGGCAAAAAAAATTACTTCTCCGATATAAACTATGATATTTTTATCGCATTCAAATTAATGATTAATTTGAGGATCAAAATTGTTGACGTCAATCGTTTTCTGTTGTTTCATTAAGATAATAATAAGATAATGATGAAAAAAGTACCTAGTGAACAGCAAGTAAGAGTTACTAGTTGGGTTATTGGAAAGTTCCTCCAGTAGGTCCATGTTGGGTGATGCTTCGAGATCCACATTGTATGTAACACCGTCTACACCTTGGATGTCAATAAACCGAGGATATTCTTTCGGCCCCAAATCCTCATTCAGAGGAATTCCAACCGCAGTACATACTGTGCAATTAAGGAAATACTTTATTTTAAAATATTGTTGATATCAATATACCCGTTTCACATTGTGCAATAATAAAATGAAGAAACACCGCAGACTACGGAAATTACTCGTCCTTATAGTTAAGAATACACAATAACGCAATGAAATTTAAACCATAAAAAGTCCTTGAGCTATACAAACAATAAAGGTGAAACCAATAATTTAGTAAGGCACGTCATGTAACTCTTACTTATAGTATTACAATAATTAACCAAAAATAAGTATAACAAAAATACCTGCTAAACAGAACACCAGTAACCCAGTTGCCTTCATGTTTCACTAGCTACGAGTATTAAAAATTTGCATTGAATTTAAACTTATATAATCTGATTAATAAAACGGTATATACCTATAATATGTTTGGTAATGAGCAATGCATTTATCTATGAATACAATCTATAGGTAGGTACTTATAATAAAATTGTAACTTGATGACGTTTGTACTTAGAATAAATAACAAAAATATTACGGTATGGTGTCTTTATTATTGTTTGTTTGTTTGTTTATCTATGTCTGAACGTTTTTTTTATGTCATGGAAAAACTGTAGCACGAAATTGGATGCGTTTTTGATAGTTGTATTTCTAATGGCCTAACATGATATGTATAGTGCATGTTTTATCTTGAGTTGTTGCATAGAAGCCGAGTTATTAGTCGTACATAATCCATTTAGTTGTGTTTTTATAAGCGCCAAAATTACCTGCTCGCTAGGTTTTTTTAAATATTGTCTATTTGTATTTTGTTTTCCTATTTCGACGAAGACAGCGGGCACAGCTAGTCTGCTATATAAGTATATCAGTGATTGAGTGATCAACAGAAGTTACAAAGATATGATTAAAACCAAATACCTGCCAAAAATCATTTTGTAAATTACTTGGTAATTGCAGATAACAGCTAATAATTAAAAATTATTTGATAGGTACTTTTGTTAAGTGCTGTCTTTTCTCCTCTTCGGGTTTGCTATTTTTACATCATTTCACATTTAGTTATGAATAACAAAACCTACGTTGCTATTCTTAGGTTTTTCAATGGGATTTATGTTACACTAGCTGTGTTCCGCGGTTGATTGTAGCGTGACGAAAAATATACTATAACAAGCTCAGGTGTATGAAAAATAATTGCATCAAGTTACGTTAAAATCCGTCAAGTAGCTTTTGTTTCTATAACGGTTATACAGACAAACAGACAGACACACAAAAATTTTACTGATTGCATTTTTGGCATCAGTATGGATCCCTAATCATCCCCTGATAGTTATTTTGGAAATATATTTCATGTACAGAATTGACCTCTCTACAGATTTATTAT
>DWQK01003322.1:0-11704 GCA_018231225.1 Noctuana stator | reverse complement strand
TAGCTTACATCTCAATTTATAGTCGCAATATTATTTTATTGCAAATCATATCCGATAGCCACGATTATTTAGTAAGTATTCAATAGATGGCGCTGTGTTACAAGTACAGACGTTTGATATTGGCTACAATTTAATAACATTACCATCAAGTGTTGCTGAGGTTAAAGTATACGACAAATTTAGGGAATATATGCAGTGCAGCCCCTTACATCAAGACATTCATCGAACCATGAAACTAATAACTTAACACAACATTTACTGGTTCTTAGGCGGTATGAAGTTCGCCAGGTCAACTATTACTAATAAATTTAATATATTTCTAACTACATATTTATTTTACGAAGATAAAGGATTTATAGGTATAAGAAAGTTGATTTAGTAACCCTTAATATTAACAGTAATTTTCCATCACGGTAACCAATAAGGTTTAAAAAATCATTTTTTGTTATTACCTGTGATACATTCAAAGAGAAATATGAATGGTGGCAGAGAGTATCGTAGTTGAGGCTTAAGCGGCAAATCAACGTGCCTTTGTGAATAGCAAATCGCTCTCAGACCAGCGAATGGAGAAAATTACCTGTTTCGAGAACCCGCTGCGGTTATGTGATGACGCGTCTGATATCGTGCCACTACCTTTGTGATAGATCATTTCGCTAATTTCCTTAACCTAGCATTAGAACGATAGGTAGAAAATAAGTAAGAAATAATATTAAATTAAATGGTGAACTACATGAGACTGTAGGACGGAAATGTCCCGTTTTTGAAGGAATATAATTTACGGAGTTATGAAGCTACAAAAATATAAATAGTACAGATAAATTGAGTACTTTCACCATTTTTGAAGTTGGGTAAAAACACCAGTGTGAGAATACTATATGGCCCGCTCCAATGCCAACTAGGGACACGTCCTATAATTTATTTGTCAACCGTTATTAATAAACTTAATTATCAGCTAAATGGCAGAAAACAGGATTTAATTTTTATAATTTCGCAGTCTCAAACTGCCATGCAGTTACGCTTGGAGACGCCGGCACACAGAAGGCGGAATTTTAAGCGAATTGGCATTAGTCCAAACTCTAATTGAAATTCATTTATTCAAAGTGGGTTTTCAAAATTTCATTCAGATCATATCAGTGCCTATCAAGGTAAGGTAATGCGTGAAACTAAAATTCTTTTTTGAATTAAATTAGTGATCATAACGTACAATTTTCATCGAAGGTATTACAGGTGTTTTCAATTTCAAAACAGCATGTTTCTATAATATGAAATTCTCAGTTTTCAAACACGGATTTGCGAAATGAGGCAATGTTGCGTGGCTTCCAGCTGGCATTAGCTATGAGAAATTGCTTGCGGTTTTGCTTATGGCATGACGCTAGATTGATACCTACTGCTGCAATGAAAAAATAATCGTAGAGTTAAAATGAAATATCATCATCATACCTATCCTTTTATATAACCTTTATTCGGTATACGGTACGCGTACTCGTAGTTTCATGAGTAGAACCTAATAAATGTAAAAGTCAATCTCCTGTAGAAGTTTTACTAACCCTGTAACTTCACTTCATTAGCCTTGCCAATGCCAAATTTTAAAACTTCTTGCCACTTACTAGTATCCCTACGAATCCGCATTGGAGTAGCGTGGTAGAGTATCCTTCAGACTTTTCCCGGTTCCGGAGAGAGACCCGTCCCAACATAATTTACACCCCAATATTAATTATACTAATAAATCCTTATTGACACAGTAGGTTCCCGTTTCCAACACAGATCAGTATAGTCTTAACCCAACTAAAAGGTAAAATTTTAGACTCTACACAAAATGTTACTATATTGTATCAATTTCCACGTAAGAAACCACATAATTATTCCTATAAGTACTATATTTTACTTTTGGTTATTTCCCACGACATGCCCGCAATGAACTCGTCCTATCGTTGCAAGAAATAACAAAGACCACTGCAGCACGTTTAATCTTGAGATCTGCTTGTGACCCCCTCAGCGGCCGCCGATCGTGTTTGAGCAAACGCGGAGGGGTCAAGTGTTGCGCTGCACTGCTTGCCTACTCGAGCCGGTCATTAAGTCATACTACCTAATATTTTAGCAGTTCCACGTTTTGAGTGGTCCTGGCGGTTAAGTTTGAGTCGTTAAACCTGTGTAAAACACTTTTGAGAACCAGTTTTTAGAATCTTGACTCGACCGAAATTTTAAGGAAAAGATTTTTACAACGTAATTAACTCGTAGGTAGTTTTGGAGAGAACTCGGAGGTAGATACTTCCGCTACACTCATTTTACAATTTGAATGCGACAGATATTTTTGAAGTGCCCACCATAACTCTTATGGTGGTGGTGTTTGATGTTGAATAGAACCTAAATACTCCTTGTAAGAGCTCAATAATAGTTTAAGCAAAGTCAATAATAGGTTAAGCAAATAATATTGAAATTCCACTGTCCCAATCAAATGAATTTGTGATTTTGACTTCGAAAACTATAATTCGTGGAATTATATAATAGTTTCTGTCTCTGGTCATCGATTCTAAAGACAATTGACCACAACGATGTGGCTCTCGACCTCAATGTTGAGAACGTGATCAACGAATGCTCGAAGCTTAGAACAATATAGCATTCGGGAAAATGGGACCTTGTTATGAATTGATTGAATGCTATATTTTATAATGATACTGCATAATAGTTTGTAGTGATTGCAAAAAAAACCCTATAGTGGAATTAGTAGAGCATTAAGAGCGCACTTGCGTATTAATGACATTTAGAAATATAATAACCTAATCATTTAAAGATAGCTAATGTTGTGAACCATTGATAGTATTGATAATCTATAAAATCAAATTAAATAAAATCAAAACCGTTCATTGGTGCAAATTTGTTTCGAAGTTAGAGTAAGATAACTAGCTATGTACGGGTACATCCTTATTCACCGTGGATTTCGTAGACATAAATCTACCGTAGCTTAAATTATTTAAAGGCGTTCATGTCTTGTAGATTGGAGAAATTTGCAAAGTAGTTTCAAAGATGTGTAAATACTTTTATATATTTGTTACGACATATTTTATGTGATCATATAAAAGCACATTTCATTCCCAGCGTCAGTCCAAATTAGATTTGTCTATCCCCAAAACTAACGAGTACCTCCTCACTGGAGCCAATATGTTGTCAAAACAAAAATCAACGAACACATTCCAAAACGAAATTGCTCTATCATCTGACGATAAAATAAACGTAAACAAAGTGCGTAAACAAGGTAAACAGAGTAAACACGAAGTTAACAAGATAAAATTGAAAATGCTACAGAAGTGTTTGTCGAATTGCCGTGGACTAGGCAATTGGTTGCGATGAATTGATAAATCAATTTGCGTGACGAAGTGTTGTCTCAAACGTGTCGAGGAATAAACGAGATTTGATGGCTTTATATATTTCAAAGGAATTTTTAGAAAGAAATAATGTTACAGGCAATTTCGAGGTTAAACTCAAAGTAAATTTTTTTATTAAGGCTAGTGTTTACTAAATCTACAATTTATGTTGTTGCTTACTGGTAATTTTTTGATCACATAAATTACTTTTTATTTCGTATTATTTTTACTTTTCGCACACCCTGCCTTTCTAACTCTCTACTTTCTCTTCTGTAACTCCTCGTCGCAACGTTATCAGAAAGAAATGGCATTGACGCGATAAGAAACCCATTTGTACCGTTTTGTATTAGTATATTTTCTACATTAAAACAACAATGTACAGTGTATAAATGATGTACAATAAAGAGTATAATAGAATTCTGTACCTTATTTAACTGGTATTTTATTGGTATCACTCTCATGAAAATATGGTTGTCAGCTATTTTTTCCCCAGAAATCGTTTTCTTCAGCAAATTCCTGTTATTTCATCTAGTAGCTATCTGTCCATCAAACTACACAAATAAATGGAATAACAGAAACCTGCTTCCTTGAACGAGACACAAATAATGACATGTAAATCGTTATATTTTCGTCATTCCCCTCAAAGTATGTGTGTATTTGATTTGACGTTTGTTTAAGCGTGTTCTACGCTACATTACTTAGAAGGTAGTGTAGGTACGCTTTGATTCGTGAAGTTTACTTAATATTTGTTCTAAAATATTGCAATAAGCATTTATCATTTTCAATTATTACTTTATTACTTATTTTCAAGACATCGGTCTTGTCGTTTCCAATTAAGCCGTCGACAGTGGGCGGCGGAAGTCGAAGTAATATTGAGCGCTTGAGTGTTATACGACGAACAATAAAACAATTTAATGTACACACATAAACCATTGAACGAGCCCATAAAGGACTTGAATCTACTTACGTAATGCATATGTATTTTGTGTGTGTCGATATATTACGTCACGTACTGGTAACTCATGTTATACATGTTTTAATTGTATATAACTGTGACATTATTTTATGACAATTGTAAGTAATATTGAGCATTGGCTGCACTGGACGGTGAAGTATTATTAACAGTAGCAAACGTCATGTTTTGTTGGGCCGTCTGTTGTAGAAGGCCCTATAAGCAGTTAGCTAACATTTTGATTTGCCCCGAATTTAGATTTATGTTCTCAGTCAGGGTTTTTAAGTGATTGTCTTTGTGTGTATCCATGGCACAAACAAAAAGGAACTTTATTAAAATAAATGAACGAAAAATGAAGGTTCGTTGCGTTCGTAAAAAAATACCAAACTGAATTTAAAATCAGATATTTTATTGCAGTGAAAATACCTCATTTTATAGGTGGAGTGCTATCAACAGCCACACGCCGAGTACTCGCGTACGATGAAAGGAATTAATAAAATCACCGAAAACAAGTTCGGAAAATGAGAAATTTAATTTCGGCGACTTTAAATTGTGAGGAAACATTGGGTTACGGGTGATTTCGCTCGCTGCCAGACCCGTGTATATTAAGTATGACTTTTAAAGAAAAATAAATTAATACCATTAAAATATGACCTGAAATATTAAAGCAGTATATTTTTGTTACATTGGAAAGTTTAATAACGCCAAAAGCCACGCACCAACAGCGTAAAAGAGATCCAAGAACAGATTTAGAGAATAAAGAAACTAGTGTGCTAGAAGAAGTAAAAGCCTTTTGCCTTCCTTTAATGGGAACCGAAGTCAAAAGCTTAAAGTCGGTAATGGAAGACTTTTTTGTACCTAACTAATCCTATTTCTCAATCCCAATAATTACACGCATTCTTTATCTGTTGCCTAGATCGCTTAATAGGAGTGTAAAGTTTACAATGGGGATGAAAATCTTCTACGTATTAACTCTTTCCTTTACTTACCTCCAACCACAAAAAACATATTTCAGCCTGGACGCAGAAGTTGGCACGCGCTATAAATAACAAGGTTAAGCCTGAGTTTGCGGACTCCTGCATAGCAAGTCGCGCAGTTTGAATATGCTTTTTGATTCGGTATTCTGAAGCTGTAGGGACGACCGAACTTTCGACAAAACAATAAAGGTCTACAGAAGCTTTGGTAAAATATCTCATTCATTTGTAGTCTTTGGTTTTGTAGATTGCTTCGCAGCAATTCTTTGAATACCATTCTAGCTTATTCGTAGCAAGTCTTAACTTTCCGCTATTTTCTGAACAACCTTAAAATTCCAATGTAGACATTGTTTTTCACAATTAACATTGCTTTATGTCACTCACTAACTAAAATTTCATTACTGGTAAGAATGTCTTTGAAGTTACTCGATATTTGTACACATATAGCAAAAAATTTATTATTCTAAACACCTTCGTTGGAGTGAGTGTACCCTACTCAACAATTTCTTTAAGTTTCATGGCGATTACAAACAGAAAAACGATATACATTCCCGAATAGATGTATAGAATCCTTCACAGAATGTATATGATTGTGTAGATTTCCGATACAGCAGATATAATTAGACGTCTTAGCTTAGTCTATTTACTAGATGACTGTAAAAATAACGTATTTAATGGAACCCAAACGCGCAAGGTTATTGACCTAGCTCTTATCTTCTTCCCTTATGTTCTGAATGGCTTCGCGGTTAGAAATTAGTCGTAACAGCATCAGCGGTCCCACACTCAATCATACTATAGTATCCTCTTTTCTTACAAAAGGCAAGACTAAGCAAAAAATATAACTTGATCATTGTCTACATGCTTGTGTAAGTTAAAACGAGAACAAACCATGTAAGAATGCAAAGCGCCATGCAGTACATCACAGGAAGATGGAGAACCTTGTTCCCGCTCGCTCACTTATGTTCCGGTGCATACATTTCCCATTCAAATTCCCTGGGAGGCTTTCCGCTTGATTGCCGGCCTCGGCTTTTTGCAGCCTTTGCGTAAATGTTTATGTAATGCTTCTTATGAATATTGTAATGAACGAGGGCTTAAGAACACATTATCCGCGGTACATTACGTTTACATCTATATCGGTAAAGAATTCTATTATGATTTAAACATAGTTCCGTCGTTCGAACAGTCAATGATAAGAAGCGTTTAAGAAAGAAAGTAAAAAACGAACAGTAGTGCTGATAAAAATTCATTTGCATTTTCTTTGTTTTACGTACCTACCTTCAAATAAAAAAAGAATCATCAAAATCCGTTCACCCAGTTGAAAGTTATGACATTATGGTAACAAACATAAAAAATAAATACCTACAGTCGAATTGAGTACTTATTCCTTCTGTCAAGTCGTTTGTAAAATACACCAATACTTATTGCTCTATCATTAAAAAACCGCGCGAAACTCTAGCAGTTCCGTTAACAAATCAAAATGCACACACTTTATTTCCCCCGTAAATACTTGTTGAAAAGCTCTCTGCACTACAGCCAGGCCATTACAGCTTCACTAAGATTTTCCTGTACCAACAAATGGGTTCGCTATAAATTACCGGCGTACCCGCTCCGTTGCCGTCCGGTTTGATTTTCGTACCAAGAAAACGTTTACAAAACTACAAGTACGAGTATATTAAAAACATAGCCGTACGAATGTTTGCTGTAAAGTGTTTTAATCCAGAGAAGTAACATGTTAAACTTATTGTTTGAACTAACCATGCTGTTATTTTCAACAAACTTTTGAATATAATTTAGATAATTATCTAAGCTAAGAGAATGCTCAGTTGTCATTTTATAGAAGATTCTTAAAACTCGAGTTATAAAAACATTTTGACTATCAGTAATCCATGACCGTCCCACTGCTGGGCACGGGTCTCCTCTCAAATATGAGAAGGGTCATATTATTATAAAATATACCTAATACTAAGGAACACATTTGTACGTGAATAAATAAAAACATTTCAAAGATTTTTATTTCATTCCATATACAAAGAATTATTAAGCTTGGAGTTTTTTGTAAACGTGCTCAAATTATTACGTACAATAGCACAATGACGGAGCTACTAACATTCACATAAAGTAAGCAACCTTTGCTTATAAGTCTTATAACACTCACAACATAATATAAATGTTATGAACATAACGACGCTAGCACCTACGCGAGCTTATTTATGTATTTCGAAAAAGGAGAAAAGCATTCTAGCTCCGCGAAATATTATACCGTCCTCAACAAAGTTACTTTTATGTCAAAGTTGTGGAGAGTTATAGTAGTTCTCATCTGCTGTATGCCTGCACATGACGCGACCTTGAAACCGTATTTCGCTGCATGCTCCTTTATCTGACAGACAATTAAACTTTCGTAACGTATTAATTTTTAAATTTTTTATGTACCTTTTAATTATTGAAAGCGACGATGGGATGTGATAAATAACACTAAAACTTGGTAAGTATTGACATTGACATACTAAACCTACAAAATTGTAGTAAATGTACTACGTGAAACTTATAAAAATATACGTGAGTGAGGCGGTTTGTAATAAATAATATTATATCATGTATTGTGTAACTCATAAAACAAAATATTAAGCACATATCTTTCAAAGTGTGTCGGCATCTTCCTCATCTTTTGTCATAACCGAGAAGTCGGCATTGTCCGCCAATAAGAGGCAGTTGTGGTAATGCGAGCTTCGCGTGACGTCGAGAACCCTCCGCCAAACTTGCGAACTTCACCACGCTCTAAGTATGTCTGAAGAATATTAGGTACATCACACATTAGCGGAGTTGTTTAACAAAAGTGTTTCCATCGCAGACTATTTGTATCAGAACTTGTTAATATTTTAGCAAACTATTACTTGTGATGGGAAACGATGAAAGTGAAAGTTACTATATTGTTTATACCCGACTGCGTCGCAATTGAGAGTAATTTTATCAGTTTATGTATGTACTCGTATGTATGTTTGTTCCTATAGGTCGTTTTAGACTATTCTAGAGACTAAACGCGCAAGCCGATGTCAATTATTCTTACATTGGTTCGTCTGCAAAAAACATCATAGAAAAGATATTTAAAATATAATTTAATCTGTCAATTACAGCTTGGTTTAGAATCCCCAATCAGCGGTGGGCCACATATTAAATCATGCTTTACAAATCTCAACGCCGTGGAGTGGACATAGGCTAGTCGGCCACATTTATCTGTCATCATTGCGTCACTTCAAGGAATATAAAACCACCGAAATAGATTTTAAATAAAGCAATTAAAAACAAATGAATAATTTTGGAAAGAGCTAATCAATAAAAAAGCAACAAACATGAACCATGCTACACTAAACACTAGAATGTGAAACCAAGCGATGTAACAATTTTATTGTAAAATAAAAATTGTAACAATAACTAAAACAATTCCACGAACGTTACATAATAACACAACAGATAGACTACGGCCGTCATAGAAATAGCGAGAACACAATAGCTGCAGCGACGCTGGAATACACGCTATGGAGTACTCGTACCTTACATGTGTGTAGCTTTGTTCTCATAGCTATGTTTCTACCAGTGACATTGGCAGGATTTATAAATAATTAGAATAATATGCGAACTAATTAGATTAAAAAGAATAATTTAACTCAAGATTTTATTTTGATTTTAATTTTAATTGACATGATCTTTCAACGACCACACCAATTCATACGCGAAAAATGTAAATACCATCGAAGTCAGCTGGATTTGTGGCGCTCCCCCCGGACCGGTTTGGGCGTTCATTCCTTCTACGCACGTATGAGTTATGGATTTATCCCCCTTCTAAGGTATCCCGGGCGGACTATGGCATGGAGTTTATCAGAAATGGCGCTAAATAACTCCTTTTCCGAACTGGCAACCTATTAGCGACTCCTCTGATGTTGAATATGATAATCATTTACCATTACGCTATTAATCTTTTTGATAGATTGACTCTACGAAAACATGCAAATGCATTGACTAAAAATTTACTTCACTGACACACAAAGTACAGTTCAGTTCTAATATAGATGGATAAAATGGCAGAGATAGATAAACAATATAGTTTTATAATAGTATAGCAGAATCTATACAATAGATTCTGCATGCATGCCAGGCACGAATCAGGTTTAATTTATTTTAGTTCTACGTGCATTGGCCGGAGCTGGATTTTGGTGTGAGTGGCACATATTTGTTTTGAAGTCACGTACAATTTGTAGTTTCTTTTTATTTTACAATTTTCATATAAAAAAGTAGCTGCATCGATGTGTTTGTCCGGTTTCTCCACACCGGGGTAAATATAATCAGTCTTTCTCGTCAGCAAGATAATGTACCCAAAAGTTTTTATTTACATCCAATTATCGTTATACAATGGTATTAAAATAATGTTTAGGACAATGTTTAATGACAGGCATTGTGGGAAAGACGACAGATAATAATCCTTGTAAATACGCTAAGGAAACGTCCCTTGTTATTTGTGTGTTTCATTTATTTTAAAGAACACTTTATTTAAATAAGCAACGGAATGAATTCTAGATTCAGCTGAAGCAAAGGTAAACGCAAGGTAATGGCGGAGAATTTGTAATTTTCTCCCGGAACGCGGCGACAGCGCTTAATCTAACAACTGTTTATATCTCCCTTTGTTCTTTCTTGCATTAAGTGTTGTGTACATTCAAGAGGCATGGCTTAGCCATAACAGTTCACAATAATATACTGAATAGTGCGTAGTGACTCCCGCAAGCACTTCTATTTTTCAACCGACTTCAAAAAAAGGAGGAGGTGTTCAATTCGACTGTATTTTTTATATTTATTACGTTTCGACTGCGTGAATCTAATTTAAAGATTGTTTTTTATTTAAAAGCTGGTGCTTCCAGTGTGGTCCCCTTTGAATTTGGTCCAGTTCTGACCGCAGCAATCCTGACAATAGCATCCATGAGAAAACGATATAAGTCTTAAATTTGCAAATTTGCAGTGGGCGCGACAATTTACTCGTAGATGTCTGTTATTTTCGTAACGCGATTTCTAAGTATTTAAACTATGGTAGGTACGTATTATAACATAATCATCACGGTGATGTCAAAATTTGTATAAATGAAAGTTCTTTATACCTATGTGGCTGGCTACATTGCGACATAGCATGGTTGTTGTATATGTATATATGTATATGTTGTATTTGTGAATAGGCAGTACACTAAACGCCCTAACGTCTGTTGCACATTCCGCGGGTTCCGCGACATACTCGTAGCGAGCGCTCCAGATAGCGAAGTGGGTCGGTGTTGCTCGTTAGCTCACCCCCTTGTTATCTCGTCAGCAGGTACACGAGGCCTGCTTAGCGATTCTTTATTACCTGGCTTATCTAACTCTTTCTGTTACACTGTTTTTTTGGATTTCTGAATTAGTGTTTTCGGTTTTTGATTAACTTTGTTCTGGTTGCGTCCTCCGCCCTTGACAGTGTTGAGGTTATTCTGACAAATAAACGTTTGTTAGAGCGTTCCTTAATACCGTAGACTGCCGTTGAAAACATTCATACATCCTATAGTCCCGGAATTAAAATTCAATATTTTCTATTATTCTCCGTTCTGATAAGAAAGATGTTTGAACTTATAGGACTAGTTGAAAGTCTGTCTAGTAGCAATCTAAATTTCCAAATAGGACTTGGCGCGTACGGTATACGCGCAAATTCTTTCCCCACAAATCCCGGCAGCGAAGCGAAACATAAAGGCGAGAGCGGTGTGACCGAATTCCGCCAAACTGGTTGCGCTCGGAATTTTAATATTTCCGCGCAAATCTACGGATAATGGCCGCCATGAAATGAAAAACTGACGGCAGCCGAGCAATGCTTTGCGTCGTTCAGTGCAATGGATAACAAGATGAAGACTTAGGTAAAAGCTCACTAAAAGTATAACAACGCATTCTGCATTCAATGTGCAAGTGATTATTTTGTATATTTATTTGGAAGCTCTATTAGAACATGTGTAAATATGTTGCAGTACCATTATTATTGCAAATATAATAGAATTGTTAACCTCCTTTGTTTGAAATAGGCTAAAAATCAATGCGTTTTGATTTATACCAGTGGTCGTCAACTCTTTGGCGGACAAGGGCAACGTAGTGACAAGACTAATTACTATTATACACTAGTAAAACTTATATTTTAACCTGAAATGAGTAAAAAAATTACAACCTCACAATTATTTAAAATAAGTCAAATGTTAGTTATATTGACGAAGGCCACCGCGAGTTGCCGACCCCTGGTTTATATGATTCCGCTCCAGTTATCAAGACTACATAATAATTTTCTCGTTTCTAAAATGAAAGGATTGCATACCCGTCTGCAACATTCATTTCCGAGCTGCGAGTAAAAATATAATATGGAATAACAT